>CAIGRN010069020.1:0-20764 GCA_903798345.1 Fraxinus anomala
CGCGGGGCACTTATTTATTTATTTTTTTTCATTTTCTCAATTTCATTCCACACACTTCCTTTTTGGTTTTGAACAACAAATTATCAACATGATTGTCATATTATTCATCAACATATTTTGCAAATATTGTTTTCTCATCTCGATAACCTCGACTGGTCATAGTGCTAATGTGTTCACAAAGTTCATCAACTTGAATTGAAAGATTTTAATTAACAAACTCAATTTCTATATGTTTTTCATAATGTTTCAATTATTAAGCCCCTGTTTTGCAATCATTATTTGGGAAAATAGAGTTTTGAATTGTGATTTTTAAAACAATGTGTGATTAAAAAGTGCGAAAAAATTTTGAATTTACGTAAAAAATATTTTATTATATGAATGTGTGATTGAAAATGAGTATGTAGAAAAAAGAATTTGAAAATAATGATTGTCAAATAAGAGCTAAAGGTTGTGTAAATATTCTAGTATTGCTATAATTTCCCCATCGTAAGACATCCCTCACTATAATGAACATACATTAACATAAAAAAATAAAAAAAATGGAAAAAAATTATATACACTTTTATTCGAATCTTAGTTTTGACACTAAGGTTACAATGGTAATTTTCAATAAAACTGAACCTTAACAGTCAAATTGACGATTTTTAAAAGATGCATACGTAATTTTTGAAACGTCGAGGAACTGCATGCCGAGAATCGTCACTCTCTTTAAAGGTGGCTTAAATTTATGCAAAGAGAGAGAGAGAGAGAGAGAAAACACAAGAAATACCATGCACATGATTGCATGCAGAACCATTGTTCCTCGAGCTTAGGAGGGACCCATAAAAAATCATCATATATGCCTCCTCCTCCTCCTCCTCCTCCTCCTCCTCCTCCTCACCCACCCCACCCCACCCCCCACACATGCACCTACCATTATAGCGGTCACTTTCTTCCTTAAGTTCCACCTGATGCATTACTATCATACTGCATTACTATCACATTACTATCATACTGCATTACTATCATACTGGGAAGATATTATTGATATCGATACACTCACTGGTGACCTGTGTTTCAATTATCAGGTTAAAGTAACTGTAAAAACAAACATTTGTACTTTGGAGAAAGTAAACTAAGCAGAAAGTGAAATGTGAATGAACCAAATGGGTGGGCTCCTTTAGTTCTTTTCCTGCTGTTCAATACATTACCCCCAAAGCGCTCTCTCTCTCTCTCTCTCTGATACAGTGCTTAGACTTCAATAGTGTCAACATGCACGCATCAATGTAGTACTATTTACCTACAGTCCAATTATGTTTTCTTTTTCTTGTTTCTTTTTCCTGCATAAACAAGAGCAAATCTTCTATGAAGATGATCCTCTCTTTTCTGTGTTTTGCATTTTGCAGTGCCTTTGATCAAATTTCATCAGAAGTTCCCAATAGATCTTGACCATTCAAAATGCTCTAATGTTGGCAACCAACATGGTCTGGAAAAATCAAATGAAATGAATTTTCTTGCGTGTGTAGGCTAACGTTTGTTCCAAGTGTGTGCAGATTTTCCAAGTTTGACGGGTCGAGAAGATTTTGAGGTCAACAGTTGTAACAGCCGTCAGTTTAATAATAAAAAATTTCAGTTCATGTAGAGAATGCAAGAGGGTTTCAATTTCAACCGGGCACCATCAAAATCCAAAGTGAAAAGAGCAAACGGAGAGATAAGAGAAGTTCATGGAGGCCGGATTGTTCGATCCACTGGAGGAAAAGATAGGCACAGCAAAGTGTGCACTGCAAGGGGCCCGAGGGACCGCCGAGTTAGACTATCACCAAACACTGCAATTCAATTCTACGATGTGCAAGACAGGCTTGGCTATGACCGTCCCAGTAAAGCCATTGATTGGCTCATGAAGGAAGCTAAAGCCGCCATTGATGCACTTGATGAACCGCCATTGATGAGATCAACGGTCCAAGAAGATCAGTCCCCAAATCTGAAGATTCATCAAGAAAGTAGTTATTTTAACAAAGAAGACGACTCCATTTGTAGTTTGAGTTTCTTTTCAATGGAAAATAGTGCTACACCATCACCTTCTACTGAGTTTCAGGCCTACCCTAATGATGAGTTTAACTCAATTCTCTACCCGAGTTATCAACAAGGACTCGTTCCAGCCATAAATCATTCACGTTTGGATACAAACATGGAAATTTCTAGACCCCAAAGAACTTTCACTTGGAATCATGCCAGTGCAAATTCTAACAATTTTATAAACTCACTGCCAGATTTAGGCCAAAATCAGATCTTTTCTCAAAGGGAACCCCTTCAGTCCAGTATAAATTATCCTCCGGTTTACAGTCCATTGAGAACCACAATCACTACCGTTGGATTTGCTCAAGATTTATCAAAAATATCTTCACCATTTCAAGAACCAGAGGATAAGATCCCAGTTTCCAGCAAGCAATCTGCTACAAGTACTACTACTTTTCTTCATAATGAATCCTAGCACCATTATGGAAGTCGTCTTCTTGCATGGTACGTTATTAATTATTTGCTTCATATATCTAGTTTTTACTTTGGATTTTCAGGAGGGACTTCAAGAATTACGTTAAAATTGCAGCAGTTTTTTTCAGACTACAAGAAAGCAATTAGAATTTTCAAACAGTAGTAATGTATAATTGCTTTTCTCTGATCTTATTGTCTGTTAATCTGTGATGTCTATCATTAATTCCATCAAGGTTTATGTTATATTAATTGCATGCTTGTTATATTACCTGCTGTAGGAAGAGCAAGCTAGAAGTGTCATTATTCAGTTCTTTTGCTTTATATACTATTCAGATTAAAGATCATACTTTAACCATTTTCAGGGGCAAAAAAAATTAAGAATCTGGCGTTAATTATTCTCAGTCACATCTCTTTCCTTAAAGGTACATTTCATAGTTGTCAGTAATTAAAAATGGCAAGTGAATATTCAAGCAGAAGAAAATATACTAGTATATATTCAGTCATGTTTGAACCCCCATTACTATAAAAACTGATATTTTGAAAATGTATGGTTAAAAAGTGCGAAAATGTTTTAAATTTACATGTAAAATTATTTGTTTGAAAAAACGTGTGATTAAAAATTTGTTTTTAAAAAAATGAATTTTAAATAATGGTATACTCAAATTAATTTGAAACTTTTTTTTTTTTTGGGCCAAAGTAAAAACACAACTTACATTGACTTGTCCCATCAGGTCTACAATTACCTGGCACGTGTCTGACCATATTTTGTACATAATCAAATACAATTTGACACATCCAACTTTTATTTAACGGTTGTTTTACATGTACATAATTATTTACATATACATGAAATAGTGATATATGATTGATCAGAATTTTTTCAATCAAATAAAAAAGAAAACCTCTTCTCCTTTTTTTATACCTCATCTATATGTAAATAATTATAAAACTTCAATACGTACAAATAACATTATTCTTTATTTAAATGACCAAGAAGCACTACAATTTTTTTTTTTGGCTAAAAAGGCACAAATTGACATAAAAGAAGGATGGATTTTCACCCTCTAAAGATAAACAACTAGGAAAAGTTCCATGCGTGTGACACTTTTGAAGAAAAAAAAGCCAAAAATCAGAGACAAACTTATTTTTAGCAAAACAACTCAGTAGTCTGATTTTCTAGTTTAATAGTAAAATAGGAACCCTAGCCCTATTGGGCAGGCAGGCTAGATATAGGGACTATCCAGCTTTATTTGGTTGATGAGTTGTCTAATTTCTTCAGATGTGTCTCAATAGATCAGGATACAAGAATCGTCATATTGGTGTCCACAAAGAATTCAATTACATACCTTGTAAAAGTCAATAATCAAACCCTCACACTGTGACTACTAGCTCAACTCCTCTTTTTCCCCTTATAACGTAGGATGTGTAGAATTTCAATTAGGAAATGGATCCCATGTGAAGAATGGAAGAGGACGAATTTATTATAGCACTGGGTCCATTCAAGCCAATGTCACAACAAATTAGCCAACTGTCTGATTTGCTTTTTAGCATACATATTATTAAACAGAAAATTTTATTTTCATTCCATAAGTCAAATCACAATGCAAAGTACACCACCCCACATTAACTTCTAATTTTGTCCAAAATGAATTCTTGATTTTTAGGAAGTTAAATTTTTTTTTTTTTTAAGAATTAGCATATAGTACGAGCATTTTTATAATAAGCCCCCAGTTTGAGACAACCTCGTTTTTTAAAACTGAATTTTTTTCAGACTTATTTTCAACAATATATTCTTTTAATAAAATAATTTTACACAAACAAAATGATTTTTTTTTCAACAATAAATTCTCCAAACAAAAAAATTTACTTCTTTTCGAAATTTATACTCAAAAAAGGGCTCATAGGGACTGAGGGCCATCACGCAGACGGAGACCGATACTCCGAGTGTATCAATAAGAAAGAAACACAACTTCAAAGGGTTGCTAAAGGTCTTAAGAGGTGGTTTGACAAAAGTTTTGATAAAGTTTAGTAGATTTGATAAAAGTTGCGACTTAATAATAATTGTATTTAATAATTAATTTTTAACTTTAACATCAACTTTTTAAGTTATTCTGAACAAGCAATTAATGTTCACGAATTATTTCGATTGATTCGTTGTTAAATGACAGGAGTAAATTCAGAAGTTTACCTTATATTATTGAATGTGACTAGGCAAAGTAACATGATTGTGGCAAACCACTAAAATTCACGTGTAAAGAGGACTTTAATGTAAATAATGGTAACGCACTTGAATTCACCTGAACCAGACATCATGTCCTTCAAAATCAGTGTCATTTATTTTAGTATATATACTCAATACGGTCTCTGTTACGACCCGATATTAAATTTTCGGTCTGTCATTTCTGGGATAATTTGTCGGATGCCTAAAATCAGTATAAGATATGGTCTACATTAATTTTTATACCTAACAGATGGCCCACAATTTGGGATTTTGAGTGTTAGATTCAACTCTTGAAAGTATAGACATACGATTTAATATGCCTTTCAACTCAGAGCAATGGCAGGGCCAACATCCGACGAGCCATGGAGGCCGCTCGTGTTGGCTCCACCGAAAATATTTTTTTCCATACGTTGGGCAAGCGATGTCCAACATCCACCCTTGATTCAGATGAATCCGCCCTAATTCAAATGAATTCCTGAATATGTCACCGACTCAGTGAATTAACTCGTATATTAGTCTAAGCATTGTCCTAGTCTCAAGATGAACCTCACTCGAGCCTTGCTCAAAGCTATTTCATATATTCTATTGATTTTTCCATAACACATGAAAATACATTCTACTAATTATGTAATTTCATATATGAATTTGGTAAAGAAGAATAAATATCATCCGATAGTATTAAGAAACAAAAAGAAGTTCAAATCTTGTGTCTGGTTCCAATACAAAACAGGCATTGGAATTTCGAAATATTTAATTGTATAAACAAGAAATCATCCAATAAGCAAGTAAGCTTTCAAATATGAAATAACCATGAAAAAAATATCATTGCTAACTCAAAGGACACAGAGATAGCAGAAATCCCCTTAAACAGGTGCTTGTAGAGCACATCAACCTTCAAACTTACACACATAATTGATATCTATTTACACAATAATCTGCCGATAACTTATATTTTTGACAAATATACGTTACAAGAAGTAAAAGAAGAAACTCACATCCATGTCAACCAGGAGTTCATGTTATTCTTTTTAATTTTTCTGTTGATGACAAATGTGCAGTTGCATCGCCCCATTGGAGTAAACAGGCAGGAACTCAACAACTCGTGATAAAATCGACCTCTTCTCTGCTACATACCGAATGCATTTGACAATCTCCTGGAGCATGTATCATCTATAGTAACTATCTATTAAGATATTTCCTTTTCTCTTTTAGTTTTCACCACTTTGGATTTGTTCAATTTTTTAACATCTATCATCTTCTCAGCTGCTCCATAGGACAATTTTCGAGCTTTTGTGGCAGTCTTCTCATTAGGGGAAATTGATGTGACTGAAACTGGTGCTGCGATTGTTGGTGAATTCTTGTTTCTGTTAGTCTTGCTCGACTGGCAACGAAGTGATTTCTTTGGACTTAACTGCAATGGGACAACTCGGCTTTCCCAAGGTCGAGCTGCAATCCATCGATCAATCCAGCTCCAGCCCCAATTTGATTTGCCAATGTCATGGTCACTTGATCCAAAGTTCGGGTTGGAGTTGGCTCTCCACTGCAAGACATGTTGTTTATATTTATACTTGGTTTTATATGATAAATGAATTAAGGAAATATTTCAATGTTTTAAAACCCGGCTAGGATTGCACCAGAAATGTAGTGGTCAAGGATCTAAGGATTAACCTGGGTCAAACCAGGGGTCAAAAATAAATAACTAGATATATGAAGAGTTATATATGTCATGGTTGAATTGCTCCTAGGCAAAAATATGCAACCGAGAAACCCACCTGGTCAGGCCGTGACAGTTCATCTGATTCTCAATTTATCGGGTGGTCTGACCAGGTTAGGATGTTTTTAATAATGGTTCTTAGGCTATAACCGGACAGGTTGTCGGGCTGGTTTCCAGTGTTTCTGACTGAAAGCAACCCAATCCAATTTTCAAAAACAGAAATATTATTTATAATGACGTACTTGATGAGAAAATGCATAAGCCATGGCTCGCTCACGCCGCAATGCTGCTTCTTCTCTCTGATGTATCCTTGCAAGAGCTTCATCCATTGTTTTGGAGCCACCACTCCACTCCACCTGTCAGGAATTACATTATTGGAAGATAGGCATAATTTTTTAACAGCCAAATCATTAAATTATGTTATCAATTGTAAAACACATCATAAAGAATTGCAGTAAAAGAAAGATGTGCTACAGTCACAATGAAGGACTGCTTTCAAATGGTTAAATAAGGTCTAAATGCTAATTGCTATCTCAAGAACTACTTCGTTGTCAAATTAGTTCAAATTGTCGAAGGAAATATTAGTACTTGTATAGATAGAGGAAGTTGAACTGATTCTTAAAGAAGTCATATAAACATGTTACGATGAGGATAGAGGACAAATATGGTTTATCTATGTCTCTATCTGGGGTCTTGGTTTTAGTTCTTACTACACATAAGGTACAGGAATGGTACAGAAGATTGCTCAGTTACTTTCTCTTGTATAATTGAACTTCTTAATCTAGTAGAAAAGGGTTTTACAATAGTGGTTAAGACTTAAGAATAACGAGTCGCATAAACTTTTGAAAATTCACAGGTGGAGCTTAGTTACATTCTTCTGCATAAATTATTTTTTGTTGGTTTCTTTTGTCCCTTTATCTTAAACATTAACTATAATAACAAGGATGCAACAAAACCTTCAACTAAGAAAGCATCCAGTCTTACCTCTAGGTCATGTAGCTTTGATTCAAGCTTCGATTGACTCTCTAGCTTCTTCTGCCTGAGACGACCTTCCGTTACCATATGCACTCGGCGAGCTCTAATCTGGACCTGAATCTTGGTCCATGAGTGGAGATGGCCCAAAGTTGTTGATGCTTGCTTTTTAACGGCATCACATTGCAACAGGCTCTGAAACCTTACCGTTGCTTTTAGTCGATGGAAATTTTTCCTTGCCTAAATCACAAGCGCAAGTACAGTTTGAATTGAGAACTCACATATATTTTGAATGTAACAAGAATATCCAAGGTAATACAAAGATAAGTATGGATAAGTAACTTTCTCAGGGATATTAACACATCAGTTTAACAAGCTGATAAGAAACACTATAATAAAGAATGATGTGTTTTAATCCATGACAAAATAAGAGAAACTTATACAAGATTAAAAGCAATAGCAAAATTATTCTTTTCTTTTTTATCATAGAATACACAATTAAAGCACAGTTTCACAAATAATTCCACTGGAACTTGTTAATATGCAAGAATAAAATTGTAGGATCCTGGAAAATGTACTCATCTATAAAAGTCACACTTCATATTTATGACCTGTCTATGTGTCTGCTTATGTACGGTTAAGCTTACTGGATAGAAGCAACAAATGAAGCGTGTATAGTCCATACCGTGTATGATCGATATGCTGTCTGAATTTGAGTTGCTGCAATATCCTCAATGCTCATGCCAAAACCATCATGATTTTCCTCAGAAACATCATTAGTTAATATTGGAGACTCATTCTGCAAGCAATTTTCCTCCTTGTACCCATTTGAAATTTCAGGTGTTGAATATATCTGCTTTAATAATAAAAAGGAAAAAAAAAATTAATTCGCAAATCACGTATATGGGTCATGATGTAACAATGTCAAATAATGAAATATACGCTGAAAAGAAAAGAAAAAAATATCTTTTGAGGAAACTTCAATCAGAAAGAAATGGATGAAGGCATCAATGGCATGGGGATCACTAGCAGAATGTGAAACAGTGAAAGTAATTAAAAGAAGCAAACCTTCAATTTTTGCGATCTGTCACCTCTCTTCTTCTTGCTCATTATATTCTTGAACCAAATTCCAGAGCCCATGATCGATGCTTAATATATAGCTCAATGGAATACCTTGCAGAGGATATTGAATCTCGTGTAAAAATGACATCACTATTGAGTATTAAATTATGTATTCAGACAATGCTTAATTTGTAAGTATCTTGTGAAATTGTTACTATCATTTATTTTGTGATTTCTGGACAAATGAGACAATCCCAGCTTGCGACTAAACCAGCAGAAGAGGAAATATTATGAGATGTCCAAGCACAAAGCGAATTCAAATTGCTCTAAGATTTTTCTTCAATAACCAGACAAGTAAACCAAAATGTTTCTGGTAACCTAAGACCTTACTAACTAAAATAAGTCGATAGAAAACTTTGGTATTCTTCTCACGTTAAGGAAATTGGCCGCATGAACTGTGATCAATTCTGGCCTGTTTTGTGTCCTAAATTATCAACCAAAGCATTGCCTTTGTATTCTTGTGAAGTCAAAATTCCGCAATTTAGAAACATGATTAACACTGAAAGACTCACAATGATTCCACCAATTAATACAGAACAAAAGACTGGATTGAATGACTCGCAATACACAATGATTCAACCCATCAATACAGAACAAAAGACTGAATTTAGTTAAAGCATCGTTGGTGTGCTTATTAGTTACTTTTCTAGAAGATAAGATAAGTTTTGCTAGTAAAATTTAGCTTTGAAAGCATTCTCCAAATACTGAGTTCGATACTGTCTTCTTCAATACAATGAGAAAATTAACAGATCTTTCAATCCCAATTCAACAAACCAAATTAAACAACCCCAATTCAATAAACGCATCGAGAAACAATCCTAAGACCAAACAATCCTAAAAACCCATCAAGATTGACATCAAAAATTCATTTCTCCAACAATTAATAAAACAGAAATAGAAGAAGAAATCACGTACCAGAGAAAGAAACTCGCGTCCTTTCTGGCAAAAGGGTATCTCCAGATGTGAAGAAAATATAAGCAAAAGTGGAAATGATAGTGCAGTAGTGTAGATGAGTGAAAGCTAAGAAATGCAAATGTTGTTACTATATATGCGTATACTTGAAAAAGAAAAAGGAGGTGAAATGGAAAAAAGAGAACAAAAAGTGGGTAGCTACGCCCATGGCCCCCCGGCTTGTTTTTCTCAAGAGGTGCACTGTGAAGAAATGGTTGGTATCAACAAGAGAATCAGTCTTAAAACATATTAATTTCCTCAATCAAATGGAGTTAAGCTAACCAACGCTAGTTTTATTCAAGAAAATAGATGGCGACAATTTAACCAACCATACCGACAATTTGATTCTCATGGTCCTCCTCTCCTTTTTGTTTCTATCCATTTCTTTCCTGTTTTTGTCAAACAAAAAAATTCACGAGGCTCTAAAGTGTAAAGAATTTTGGAATTAATCCCCATGTACTAATTCACACGGGATCAGCATGTCACTCACATGGGTGGGCTGGGCCCCACCATATATTTTTTAAAAAATTGTGCGAGCCCCACGTGTGAGTGCTGTGTAAAACATCTGTGAATTTTCTTTCTGTACGTGTAGCACGGTTCAGAATTTTTTCGACCATCAAAATTATGGGGAAAAAAGGGTTAGGACTCTAATTTGTTTTGAGAAAATTTTTATTACACTAAAAAGTCAATTTTAAACTAAAAAAAGACTAAAACCCTGTATGGTGCGGATTCACGTAGAATATTGTGTCAACGTACAAAAAGTGAGTCTTGAACGTAAATCTTTGCACAAGCCTATGCAATAGGGTTAAAAGCAATAGATAGTATGATGACTATAGTTCATGGTCAATGAAAACTTGTAATCGATAATTGACAATGAAAAAACAAAAAAATTAAAAGAAGCCATTTTACACTATCTCCCTCTAACTTGTCTTTCCAAGACAACATCTCTTAATGAGATTATACAAGACATTAATTTTTCTTTCCACGATAATATTGAAAGCACAAGCTCTCATGGCTATCGAGTTATGAACCAGCTAAACGTCCTAGTTTATTGATTCACAATATGTTTGTAGAAAAATGATGGGCCCATTTACAATCATGGAGTTTGAATAAATTATTAAAGATAATTAATTAATATAAATTACCAAACAAGTGTAAGGAGAAATAGAAGCAGAATGCATAAAATAAAAATAATACAATTTAATAAAGGATATTAAATTAATGTTTTATTATTAGTTTGAATAATTGGGATACATGATTGCACAATTATTGGTAGATAGGAACAACCAGCCTCCACTAATATCATTACCAACACAGAATACTGATTAATTATTATTATTATTATTAATTTTTTTTTTATTTTTTTTATTTTTTATTTTTTTTTGTGATGCAGGTTGTTGTGCAATAATCTTTGAATGGAAACAGCAAAAAAATAAAAATAAAAAAATAAATTTAGTAATAATAATGTTTGTTTGGTGGTTCGAACTCTGCTGCTGACACAGCAAAATAAACCATTGCCAAATTTCAAAAGGATAATACAAGAGTTTGGTCCCGGCGGGGCTCGAACCCGCGACCTTCGGCTCATAAGACCAACGCTCTAACCAACTGAGCTACGGGACCTTTGTTGATAAGGAAGAATTGAAAATATATTTATTTTATATTATTTTGATTACCGTTTTTATATTTGCCGTGTTTTCCTTAAAAGAGATGACGTGTCAAATTACTTTTCATTAAACCCTAATCCAAGTAAAATTCAATAATTAATAACCACACATTTCATCAAATTTTATCAAAATTTACTAAAAAATTAATTTTTATTCTCCATCAAAAAGAGTCTAATTATTTCAAATTTACATTTTAGGATGAGATGACGATAACTATGGCTTGCACGTCCGATCTAAAAACAAATTAACGGTCGAAAATATCACGCATCTTGTTTACAAGTGCTCAATTTCAAATTTTGTATTTCTCGTTTAAATGAATTAGTTTAATTTTGTTCTCTATCGTCTATGAAAATTATGTTTCGTACTTTTCGACACAAAACATAAATTAATTAAACATTTTTACCTTGTTCTTAGTCATGCACTTAAGAAACCTTAACCAATGTATTCTTGACAATTAGGCCTTTACGCCAAGACAAAAAATTGTATACTTCATAGATAAGTGCGAGGCAACGGAAGTTGAGCTTGTTACATAATGCAGCACCTACTATTCAGTTCCTCAACAAGAATGTAAAAATGGAAAATGCCAGAATTTCTTAAATAAAAAACTCATATAATTAAAAATAACTAGGATCGTCGACTTCTTTTCCTCAGACCTTCATTGTGTATAAACAGTTGACAGCAAATAAGTTACTGCTTGTGCTTCTCAAGAATTGAAAAAAATCCATCTAACCAGGCAAACAAAAATCAGGTCTATTCTCGAGCAGCTTTGAAGCTTTCTGACAAGAGTTCGTAGTATCGTATTTGCTGCAACCAAATCAATGACAAGTTTGAGATATGAGTTTTTTGCTTTATGCATCTTACAAGAACAAAATCAAGCCTGATGAAATTCATACCGCGTCTGAAACAGATGGAGTTATTTTCTCCAGTGCCCGCTTGAAGTGTATTTCTTTGATGGTAAATGGTGCACCATCTGAAATTTCATTCCTCGAACTCTGTTTATCCTCAAGAGCTGACATAGCAGCTTCATTCATCTGGCATAAATAAGGAGAGCAAATCTTGAGATTGATCATGATAAGGTATGAGCATTTACGTCAAGAAAAAAGAAGTAAAATGCAACTCCCATTTTCTCACTCGAGCCACATTCAAGTCATATCAATTTTCTTTAGGATGACTTATTTATACTACCCAAACTATCTTGGAACTGTAAAATGCAATTTCTCGCCACCCTTGTCATGTGCACTTAACTTCACTAATTATGAACCTCCAATCTACTACCAACTGTTTATTTTAATAGAATATTAATAGTAATCAAGACCAGTTTGCTAAAATATCGTAACCATCTGTAGAAAACAATCAAGGAAGTACAGACAAACCAGAGCAGAGAGGTCGGCTCCACTAAAATTTTTACAATCATCGCAACTTCCAATTGCCTTCAAGTCCACATTTGCATCTATACGTTTTTTCCTACCAAGAGCTGTCAAGATTAAACCACGATCATCTGAACTGGGAAGAGGGACATAGAGTGGTTTCCCAAATCTTCCTGGTCGAAGGAGGGCACAGTCCATGACTTCAGGTCTGGCATTGTATTTTCAAGATAAGAGATGTTAAGGCACGTAGAAGAGTTTTAATCAGCAAATAATTATTCTTCTCCTGACCCGCAGTAATTCCCCAACACATATAACAATTTATACCTATTTGTGGCACCAATTACGTAAACACCTTTTCGCTGATCTGCACCATCTAGCTCTACCAGTAGCTGCAGTGATATGTCTTTGATTTCAGTTCTATATCTAGTCATATACACAATAATGGAGGATATAATTAGGCAAGAAAGCATTTAACAAGACATTTTACAAACCTGATTCAGAAGCAGCCCAACAACCCATCCCCCTTCTTGACCGCGTCTAGTTGTCAAAGCATCCACCTGATAAGATGTTGAACAACATCAACACAATCCCAATTTCCACCAAGTTCAATGAAGAATGTCAATAATCACCAATTCCTGTTAGTTATAGTTTTATAAGTATACATATATTCTGCGTAGGCAGATTAGTTACGAGTTATCAAGGAACTATTAAAAGGATAGGATAGTAGGACTCTTGGCTTCTAGCAGCTGTGTGAAGAAGTTGTACAAGCAATTGGGAACCATCCTTTGACAGATTTTGTTGTTTATGATTGTCTCCTAACACTCTCATTGAAGACAAAAATAAAACGAGTTTCAAGGCCAAAGTATTTTTCGCATTGTCAGGGTTTTCTCAAATTTTGGTTTCTCAACATCCATGATGAGTTTGATGTCTATATATACTTTAAAACAGTCAGAATCCAAGGAGTCTTATTACTGCAAACTTATTTACAAAAGCATAACTTGCCTAACCAAATCATTTGAGATCAAAAGTTGTTAGACAAATGACAGCGGGAAATAGAAAATAAGCACCTCATCAAAAAAAAGGATGCATGGAGAACACGTCCTAGCACGACTGAATATTGTCCGAACAGCCAACTCACTTTCACCAACATATTTACTGAGAAGTTCAGGGCCCTTGATAAACAACAAAAAATGTAAGAGAGCAATAGAAATCATTATTGGCAAACAAAAATTAGTGAAGTAGCAACAGGTCTCAACCTTAATATGAATGAAATTTGCTCCTGATTCGTTGGCAACTGCTTTGGCAATCAATGTTTTTCCACAACCCGGAGGACCATAAAGCAAAATTCCCGTCTCTAAATCCATCCCAATTTCCTGAAAGTTAACCAATTAATCTCAAACCCCTAAACTTGGGATATTCAATTATCATAGGAAAATTGGATGAATTCTCGGCTAAATGTCTACATAGAAAAAAATTACAAGGAATGAAAGAGATGGTTACTGCACAAAAAGTGAAGTGATTAAGTTGAAGTGCCAAGAATCCCATACATATGCAGAGAAAAGTGAATTAACCTTGAAGGATTTCCAAGATTATGTCCATTCTTGCTTAGCAAAAAAATTTCTCAACAAATTCAATTTTATTGAGCAATGGATCTTTTGGGGAAGCATTGCCCCCTCAACTTAATAAAATTTCTTCTAGATTTTAATACCCACCACAAAGTTTGATTAGAACATGCACCACCACATGTAAATATGCAAGCTGTGGCAAAATATATATTTGGGTGGCCCCATGAAAAAGAACCAAGTAAGATCATGTTCATTTCAAATGCCAAAAAAAAAGTCACATCGCATTAAATTGTCTAGTCCTTGTCTCAATCTATTAACAACACTAAATGATCAATTACTAAATGAAATTTGAAGGTAATAATCACCTCATAATCTTCAGGATACTTAATCCGCCTAATTATGTCACGGTCGAACACTTCTCTCAGTAATTCAAGTCCACCAACATCCTCCCACTTTACACTTGGAATTGCAGAAAATCCTTCTCTTCTAGTTGAGGGTTGAACCATTTTAACAGCTTTCTACATACAAATCACAGAGCATCAATGTGTTTAGCAACTAATTGAAATGATGAAAATGGGTTTGGGGTGATCACATAGTGCACAGTATTAGAAATCGAAAGGATAGGAAGAAGGAACCAGAAACAATTAGAAAGGAAAGAAAAATAGACTGAACTACAATAATTCTAGAAAACGGACATGCTTTCCCACGTTGACTATACGGAATTAACATTACAAGGAAGCATAAAAGAGATTTTGCTAAAATTTCCAAGATGCAGAACCTATTTACACAGAAAACCTACCAACATGACAGAAGAGAAACCAAAATCTAGCCACCAAAAAAGAAAAATGTATATCAGGCACAATAGTATCAAGACAAATAATCAAATCCAACATCTATGTCCGTCCATGAACAAAAATAAAATTGAATAATACTTGGAATTTGAACGACATAACCAAGAAACAATACATATTAATTATAGAACTACGCAAAGTATAAGTTATAACTACATAAGACAAAATCCAGATAAATAAAGTTTGATAACAAAAGCAGGAGAACAAAGGTAGGAAAGAAAAGAAAAGGCATAGAACGTCAATATACATTCACAATTTTCCATTTCCATTTAAAGCTGACTTTCCAGCTTACCTCAAAATCGTCCATTGTGATGCTGAGCTTTTCTATTTCTTCTGGTGACCAAGGTTGTTTCCACCATTTTTCAATAGGCTCCTCTTTTACAGGTTTTGTACAAACCTCAGCCTTTCGTTGGCTTATTATCCGATTCATGGCTAGATTGCCAGCCTTTTTAGCAAGTGCTACCAAGTCAGCTCCAACAAAACCTGCAGTGGACTTAGCTATATTCATAAGATCAAAATCACCTTCAACTTTAAGATTTCGAGTAAGGACTGACAAAATATCAACCCTTGCACTTTCGTCCGGTACACCTATACAAATCTCACGGTCAAACCGTCCAGGCCTCCTCAATGCAGGATCAATAGCGTCAGGCCTATTTGTTGCTCCAATAACAAGTACATACCCAGGCCTACAATCCGAACTCTTTGCAGTCCCACTTCTGGATATGGGTTTGACAATTCTTGATGACTCATCCATGCATGACATCAATTGTGTCACAATTCGTTGCTCCATTACCCTATTCGAATTTTCCCGTTTAGTAGCTATCGCATCAATCTCATCTATGAACACAATGGATGGGGCTGTCCTGTGGGCCTTAGAAAATAGATCTCTGATATTTTCTTCTGATGTGCCTGAAACATTCAGCAAATAAAGCATCTCAGCAAGCTTGGAAATTGTGTGAACAAGGGCAGGAACAAAACCAAGTCCATAATTAAACCCCCACACATAATATAGAAAAACTGAAATTGGGCAAATTGTTGCACTAGAAGCATATAGGAGGATAAGATTACATAAAATTATACACATGGTTCTATGTCTACCATGTCATCACTGGGAGTAAAAACCCATGATAAAAATTTGTCATCAACAAAACAAGGGGTATACACATCATATGGAATTTGAGTTGAAGGGCAGAAACCTACAACAAGAAACAATTTTACCTGAAACTCCAGACACCAATTCAGTAGCACACATCTTATAAAAGGGAAAACCGGCTTCATTGGCAATGGCATTGGCTAGCTTGGTTTTCCCACACCCAGGTGGGCCGTGCAACAAGATCCCTGACATCGGTTCCACTCCAAGGCTTCGTGGCAGATATGAGTGATAGAATGGCACAATCACCTCGTTTTCCAACTCCTCCAATACTTTGCTCATCCCCCCCAAATCCTTAAACAGTGGCCCATTAGAGTTATTGTCCCGAATGTCATTACTTTTGTTATTGACAAAAGACAAACCATTACCTCCAGTTTTAGGCCTCTCGTTCATCAAATTTACCTCCTTGTCCTCGTTAGTCACGACCTCTATTTCCACAACCTCCTTATTTTCTCCCTCTTTCCCCATTTTCTTTGATTTTTCATTATAATTATCACGCAGCATCGACTTTATCAAATCAAACTTGGGCTCAGATTTATCCTCATAAATAGCATCCTCCGTCCAAGTATCTTCATCTGATGAGTTGTTCGATTCAGATTCAGATTCCGAAGTACTAGTGCTAGCAGCTGATGCCATCGAGGACGACGAGCCAATATCATTCTCAAAATCATCATTAATTCTCCCAGCCCTCATTTTATTATGATGCTTTTTTATGAGTCGCGTTTTCTCTTCATCTTCCTCAACTTTCTTTGGCCTCTTTCTTCTCGAAGGGATCCTTTCCTCATCGTATTCTTCATTATTACGATCATCCATATGTTCAAGTATTTGCTGAACACCTTTAGTGAAAGGCTGGAGCTTGTGGCGTTCATACTCTCGGTAGGTGGAGCGAAGATATTCCACCAATTGATCGACAGAAGCGCGTTTCTTCCCGCTCAACTCGATGCGCCGACGGAGGAGCCGATCGAATCCTCCGCCTGCTGATGGCCGTGGTCTTTTCCTTACAAAATTCATCTTTCGTTTCTGTTTTGGAGTCATTGCTTTGACGGACACAACAAAATAAAGGATAAATGCAAATATTCTGGTCTAGGGTTTATAAGATGCAGGAAATTACTTTGATTTAAATTGAAATTTCACGACAGAGCAGCTACAATAAAATCAATTCAATGAATCTCTTGTTACTATGGTGTGAACTTCGAAAATCTAACGGCACTTCGAAAAAATAAGCAAATGACAGTAGGGTTAGCCACGGCGGCGGGTTTTTCTTAATTTAGATTAGACCTGCGAGATAAACGAAACTGGACCGAACAGAAATAAATCCATTGGACCGTTGGTTCTTATTCTGCAATTTTTCGAAATTTTCGCCCACCCTATTAGAGTAAAAAAAAAACAAAAACAAAAAACAAGGCTAAAGAAAAAGTAAAAATTAAAAATTGGTTGTAAATTACATTTTTATCCTCAATTTTTATTTTTTGGTACGACCATCGTCATTTTTGGTCATTGTTCAATAACCCTTTTTTTTCAATTTTAATATTAACTAGATATAGAAAAATAAAAAAAATTCTCAAAATCTAAACGTACAAATAAAAATAAATACAAAAACACCAAAACATTAAAATATTAAAGGTATAAATGTGAAAAAACTAGCGATGTTCATCAATCGGTAACCGCATCTTATCTTTAAGTAATAGTCACTGAACTAGGATTAGTTAAACTTGGTAATTTGATCATATAGCTTATGTGTGTATGTACCGTTCTTATAGAGATAAACGCGCTTTAACATTTGCTCGTGACTTCAGGGGTATTCACGCTTGGCATTGTTTCATTATATTTTATATATATTCATAAGTTGGTAATGAAATTGATGCAAGGTTGTGTTATAATTAATGAAAATGTTAATTAAGGACAATGGTATTCGCATAATTTCAAGTATGCCCTTATGATCTCAGACTAGTCTCAGTCCCTATGAGATGTGACAATCTCGAACAATCTCTTCGCGCCAGATTAATCTAAATTTACATTTTAAGTACACATTCAAAAAAAAAAAAAAAATTGTAGATATTCAAAGAGAAATTGTTGGTTGAAATTTTATCATCACAGCTAACTTGGTTTCAGTTTACCTCCAGTATGTAATTGAAAACAGCAGACAATATATGATCAGATATAGAAAATGCTCAAAGCAAAAGTTACTTTTAAAATTACTTATTTGCTGAAGTACGATTCCAAAGCTTACTTTTCCTGCAAACGAAATTTATTGTGTTGAAAACTCGATGAGATTGAGTACAATACTATTATTACTTCACCTCTATGTTTCAACATAGACTCCATAGATTTTCATATTAGAAGTGTTTAAAATGATGATGTGGATCAGGACCATCAGGACTCACACGCTCGGGCCACGCTTGATAGCTGAGATGAGCCTTTTCATGTTCAAAATGAGCCTCCAACGCTTCTCTGGCCGCCCTTATCAGCTTGACAGGGCGAGTTACGACTACTGCAGTTGAAAGAAAGAGCAAAACAAGGCACATTAAGAACTTGAAGCTAGTCATTGTCCTGCTAAATTTCATTTGCTATCTACTCTTGGGTGATTTATGGATACATGTTCTGGTATTTATATACCTTGGTGAAATGCTAATGTTATTATAATATGCTTTTCTTTCTTAGAGGTTATTGGGAAAAAAAAAGGAAGTTGATTCAAATCTTTTGTCTCTTTAGTGAAGTGTATTCTCTTTTAACAAAATCTCACCTCATTATTAGAAGAAAATATCATGTGCCATATATACCGATGACTTTTGAAAATTATCGAGGTCCTTTATGTGTGGAAGTGAAACAGGATTGCGTCGTTTCAGGATAAAAAAACCTAACAACATCGAATCCGATTGACATGCTGATAGTGAAGCGCAATACTCTTTTAATAGAATCTCACATCGTTAATAGAAGGTAACGTCAATTGTTATATATATGCAAGACTTGTGCGAACTACTATTTAGATCTCTATGTGGAAGTGAAACAAGGTCGGGGTCATCTAAGGATCTTAACACTATCAAATCGGTTTGACGTGTCAAAATTAAAGTGCCTTCTTTTGGTAAATTTTTTTTTAATAAGAAAAAAAAATTATGTTTAATTTTTTCTTACTTATTAGTCCGGCTTTAAAAAGAAAAAAAAAATACTAGTTCAATCATAGATCATCCCTTTTATATACGGATCATTACATGTTAAAGAACCTGATAGTGTCGAATAGATTTGAAATGTCATTACATTAAACAAGAAGTTGAAAAGGAACTAAGAATTAATCGACTTATATAATGAATTTGTACAAGTAGATTGACAATATGTGGAGTGTCAAGATTATTGCCATTAATTTTAAAATAGTTTTTCAAATCAATGGACAGACATTCTGTCAACTTACGCATTGTCAAACTAGTTATACAAATAGCATGACTCGGGAACTAATTACTCACCAGTCAAGTTTAAGCATGAGCTGTCAATTAAACTAAATCCCGGTTCAAAGTTCCCTTGGACAAGTCATATTTAAGCATTTAATTACTCTTATGTCAGTGATTTGCTGGTTTAATCTGGTGCTGCTTAACCATTGAAGGACCACACGATCCAAAAATCACAGCATGAAACGATAAATTTCTGAATAGATGCCGATGCAGAGATAGAAAGTCATTGGATAGACAAAATGTAGTTGCAAATAAATTTCATTATGACATTCAGCCATTTCTAAACCATATTAATATAAGCAAAAAGGTACTTTATTACGATGAATATTTTACCTTTTACTCCACTTTCTTCATTGACTCGCGGGCAATTCCAGTGAACAAATGCTTTGCCATCTGAATGGTCATCGAATTAACTTTTTTATGGTAGTACTCACTTATCACTACATATTAAAAGAGGCAAAGAATTGTACGCCATGTGTCGTAATTTCCTATTTTCGTAATTCTTTTTTTTTTTTTTTTTTTTGTGGAACCCCTTTCACCATTCTCTCACGCAATCAGCCACTACTTCTTCATTTCCTCACGCAATTTCAACAACTCTCCCCCAATCTAAGCTTCGTCTTTACCATTTGTTCAAATGTTTTCAGAGAGTTTTCACTCTTGTGTAAACTACTACATATTTTTATTTCTCTTTCAACACACACCATGAGCTAAGGAGCTCGAGTTGGAGCTCATTGAGTAGGTGGTTCTTTTGTGACCGAAACACAGCTCAAAATTGTCGACAATTATATCGATTGACGAAAAATGTTGAAGAATCATGGGAACCCATGAAAGGTGTCGTTAAATCCTCTGTCAATAATATCCCTTTGTCTCCCATTAGTTTCTTTGAACTAACTGTGAAGGTTTACAGAGATATAACATCGGTTGTGTATGGTTTTGTGAAGAATAGTTGGTGGCAAGACTTTCGTAAGGTGTGTTAAGCTGGCTTCTGCCTTGACCCAGCTCTGGATTGGTCGAGGTGATGTTGTAAGATTCCATAGATTGGGCACTTCTTGTTTTATTGTCAATTGTATTCTCAATTTTTGTTTCTTTGTCTCATTCACTTATTATAGAGTCAGGGCAATGAAAGAGAAAGGAAACGAGAGTTAACTCACAGGTATTTAACTTATTACCAGACCTTTTTATAGTATTTAGTATTTACATAATAATTTGGAAGATCGTCGAGATTATGTAGTATAGTATGTTGTTCACAGTAATTACCCAATTTAGTTTACTCTT
>CAIGRN010069036.1:0-10776 GCA_903798345.1 Fraxinus anomala
GAGAGAGAGAGAGAGAGAGGGAGGGGGGGGGGGGGGGGGAAGAAAAAGAGGAATCCCAGAAATGGAGGGAAGAAAGGAGAGGAAGGAAGCAGACAACGGTTAACTAAAAATTTGAATTCAGAATTGACGTCGTATTGGTAAAGGGAAACGCTGTCGTTTGAGAATAAGAACTTTAACTGTGAAATGAGAAACACGGGTCTTGTTTTCTTCCCACATTTTTTTCTTCTGTTATAACAAACTGAGTAGAGAAGGAATGAGTGTAGAAATCAGCGATTTGTTCTGTCATCTTCGGATTATCCCCCTTCTCCGATTATTGAAATTAATATCAATTTTATCGGGTTTTGTTGAATTTGTGAATTCCTGTGTGAATTAGAGGCAATTGGAATCATGGTTGTAATTCAATCTTAACATTTGGTATTAGAGCGGCAACGTGAGCTGGGGATGGCAGAAACCAAAAGTAAATCGAACGAGGAACACCTAAAAAACTGGACACAGAAGTAGCGGATCTAGGTATGACGTTTAAATCATCTGATCAGCTGATGATGTGCACTAAACAGGAAAGTATAGAACAAATGGGAGAAATGCATAGTAAATATGAATTCATGATGGCAATGTTGGCATATTTGAGTGGTGGAAGGGAGATCGCAAAGAAAAACAAGTAGAGAGTTATGGAACCCCAACCCAAAACAACAATGGTAATCCTTAAGGATTTGAACAATTATCTGGAAATACTAGTGGGAGCAGGGAAATGAATATGGGTACTAAGTTACCTAAGATTAACTTTCTTCATTTGTGAAGAGAAGGTCCAAGGGAATGGTTGAGGAAGGCGAGGAAGTTTTCAAATCCACTAAGTAGAGGATGAAATGAAATTGGGTATAACAGAGATTTATCTCACAAGAAATGCAGACATGTGTCACAGCTGGATGCTTACTGGTTGCTTCCCTCAAACTGTAATAAAGATAATGCACTGAACTCAGCTGAAACAGTTATAACTAAGTCACCAAACAGAGATAAAGAGAATGAGGATAGGGTAAAAGAAAAAATTAGAAGAAGGAGATGAGAAAAGCCATTGAACGATTTCAACAAATTTCACTGAATGATCAGGTTACAAAAGCCCTCGATCCATTCGCACCCTTTCTATATCTATAGGCTCAGAACAAACATCGCATTACTAAAATAAAGAAAACGTGTTTTAACAAAACTAATTACAATTTCATTCAATGAAAATGAGTTTTAACAAAACTAATTACAATTTTACTTAATCAAAACGGCACCGTATGACTTGAACCTAAACGACGTCGCATGCCTTTGAATTTCAATTACTTTTGTTGGCTTCATCTTTCATTCCTTCTAGTTCTAGTTCTTTTCCATTGCCAACTACTCTTCACGTGACAACCCTCTCCCTTACCTTGATCTTGTCCCCAAGATCCACAAAGAGAAAACTGCAGTTTGATCCAATCCGAAACTTCCCATGTTGCACAGTTTGGATTAGAATCTGACCAATGAATAAGCCACTGGATGTTGGTGTTATTTTTGCGTGTAATGGTCCTGGACTATAGGATGGATAATGGATGATGTGTTGGTGGTTGAGACTGACCTTCATCAGGCAATTGAAGTACTGACATTGCCCCGTCACCTACCTTTTTCTTCAACAATGAAACATGAAAGACTGGATGAATTTTGGAGCTGGCAGGAAGTGCCAATTTGTATGCCATAGTGCTTATCTTCTTGGTAATCTGATATGTTCCAAAGTACCTAGCTCCCAACTTATGATTAATCACGTGTTCCACTGATTGCTATGTGTAAGGATGAAGCTTGAGGAAGACTTACTCTTCTTCATTAAAAGACCTATCAGAACGCTTCTTGTTAGCATATAGTTTCATCATTCCCTCTGCTTGTGCTAAGTTTTCTTTCAGCTGTTGATTTAGTTGGTACCTGTACTGTAGTAATTCCTCTATTGTGGCCACATTGGACTACTGGTACAGACCCAATGAGAGCTGAGGAGGCTTGATCCCATAAAGAGCTTCAAAGGGAGTCATTCTGTCAGAGAAATGATAGGTGGTATAGTACCACCACTCAGCTAATGATAACCACTTATCCCATTGTTTAGGATGTTGAAATTTCATACACCTTAGGTACATTTCAGGGCACTGGTTGAGCCATTCTGTCTGCCCATCAGATTGAGGATGGTAGGCAAAACTTAAATGTAGTTGGGTGCCCATGAGTTTAAATAATTCCTACCAGAATTTGCTTGTAAATATCTTATCCTTGTCAGAAATGATGCTCTGAGGTATGCCGTTGAGCTTAGAAATAGAATCAAGGAAGCTTTTGGCAACTGTCACGGCTGTGAATGGATGCGAAAGTACCAAAAAATGACCATACTTCGTAAATATGTCAACCACCACTAAGATAGTATCTTTACCTCCTGAATTAGGCAATCCTTCAATGAAGTCCATACTAATGTGGCTCCCAACATGCAGAGGTACAGAAAGAGGCTGTTGCAATCCAGGGTAAGGAACATTCTGCCCTTTACACTTTTGGCAGATTTCACACTGTAATACCTCCATTTTGATGTCCTGGTTCATACCAGGCCAGTAGAAGTGTTGCTTTACTTTGTAGATGCTACCATGTATGCCTGAATGCATTCCTTCTTGAGACTCATGAATATTCTGAACTAATTTAGATTTGATATTACCCCCTGAACCTACGTATAACTTGCCTTTATACTACAAAATATTGTTGAAGTATAAGAAGTTTGGATCTGATGTATGATTTAACATGAGTGACTAGATTTCCTCCCTAGCAAAGTTGTCCCCCTTGTAGCTATCATTGACCTCTTGTATCCAAGTGAAAATAACAGTGATGATTCCTGTACCCTCCACCTCCTTCTCATGCCTCCTTGACAATGCATCAGCTACTATGTTATCAGTTCCTCGTTTATACAATTTTTCATAATTGAGTCCCAACAGTTTAGTGAGCCATTTCTATTGTAGTGGGGGTTATAATCCTTTGTTCCAACAGATATTTGGGAGATTGGTGGTTAGTCTTTATGATGAAGTGGTGGCCCTCTAAATAATATCTTCATTTACTAACAGTAATGACTAAAGCTAGCAGTTCATTTTCATAAATTGACATACCCATGTTCATGATTCCTTGCTTAGGTAAGCTAGAGGCCTTTTGTCTTGCATTAGCACAACACCAATTCCACTTTGGCAAGCATCGGTTTCAATGATGAAAGGATGAAGGAAATCAGGTAAAGCCAGCACATGTGTTGAACTCATGGCTTGTTTTAATTGTTCAAAGGCTAAACCTCTCGCCTCTGTCCATTGAAAATTGTCTTTCTTAAGCATGTCTGTCAATGGCCTAGCTATCACCCCATAACTCTTGACAAAATTCCTGTAATATCTAGTCAACCTTAGGAAGCCCCTCAACTGTTTGATGTTCCTAGGTTTAGGCCATAGCTGCATTGCTTTCACCTTGCTAGGATCAGCCGAGACTCCTTCTTTGCAGATAATATGACCTAAGTACTCAACCTTCAATTTTCCAAAACTGCACTTGGACCTCTTGGCATATAGTTGGTGTTTCTGTAAGATCCCCATTACTGATTCCTCATGTTGGCAATGAGAGGCTAGATCAATGCTGTACACCAAGATGTCATTAAAAAAATACTAACACATATCTCCTCAGTTGGTCTTTAAACACCTAATTCATGAGGCTTTGAAAGGTAGTGGGTGCATTGGTGAGGCCAAATGGCATCACCTTGAACTCATACAGCCCTTGGTGTGTTTTAAATGCAGTCTTATAAACACAACCTTCAGTAACTCTTATTTAAAAAAAAAAAAATTTGCTCCGTGAAGTTCATCTAATAGTTCATCAATAAGTGGTATTGGGAATTTGTCCTTAATTTTTAGGCCATTCAACTGCCTGTAATCAACACAATTTCCAAGTTTCATCATTCTTCTTGACAAGGAGTACAGGTGAGGCAAAAGGACCACTGCTTGCTTATATAATCTCAGATTCCAGCATTTCTTTAATCAGCTTTTCTCTCTGTCTTATGGATGAATGGACACCTGTAGGGTCTGTTTTCAAAGCCTGGGCCCCTTCTTTAAGAGGAATGTGGTGGTCATGTGATCTTGGTGGAGACAACCTTTTTGGTTCTTCAAACACCCCTAAGAATTGATGGATTACTTCCTGTAGTTTGCTAGATATCACCTCTTTGGGTTTTTCCTCTTTAGGATAATATAACTGGCCCATAACTCCATGGTGATTCCTGTCCACTATCCTTTCCATCTCTGGTGCCTCTATCATGCCCACTGACAATTTTGATACTTCCTTTCTCAACTTTACCTCACTGTTCTGTCTCTAGAACTTAACATAACCTTCAGTAAAATCAAATTCAATATGGCTAAATTGACTCATCCAATTCACTCCTAAAACCATGTCACTTCCTGTCAACTTAAGGGTCCTAAGTTTGTATGGGAATTCCCAACTCTGAATCTTCCATACCACTAGTTGATAAATGGCCTTACTCTCTAGTTTATCCCCATTTGCTACCATGACAGTTACTTTATTGGACTCTTTAGTGTTTTGTTTCAATCATCTAGCCAATGTCTCATCTAAAAAGCTGTAAGTGCTTCTACTGTCTATTAAGATGGATATTTTCCTTCCCCTAATGATTCTCGATACCCTGATGGTTTGATGTCTCCATCCTCCAGGTAGTGCAGCAATAGATATTTCCATTACCTCTCCCCTAATTCTTCATCTATTTCAGGGTCATTGGTTTCCTTGGATCCCTCATCTTCCTCCTCCTCCACTAATAAGAAGTTGATGGATCTAATCTTACAAACGTGGCCTAAAGTGTATTTTTCATCACACTTTAGCACATGCTGAGGTTTCTTTTTGTTTGAAAGTCAGTGGGGGTGATGGTTTTGTACTGTTGATTTTGGGACTCGGATCAGTAGATTTCATTTCCTCAGGTGGTCTAGTATAAGGGGGTTCCATTTGTTTTGGTTGGTTGGGAAATTCTTTAGCTTCTGAAATCTGTTAATGGCTAGGATGGTAGACTCTTGGAGGCAGGCAATTTCAAAGGCCTTAGCTAATGTATCCGGCCTCATCATCTTAACCATGGACTTGATCTCTCCTTTCAAGCCACTTGTAAATACTGAATTATAATAGGATTCAGGGACATGAGGGAGGGATACCATCACGCAAGTTTTTAACTCCTCAAACTTCTCATGGTATTCAGTAATGGAGCTTACTTGCCTGATCTTACTAAAAGTTTCCATCGCTTCTTCTCCAGTATTCTCCGCAAACCTTTTGCAAATTCTCTCAGAAAATATGTTCCAATCTAAATTTGGGTGACTTGCAATGAAGCCATATATCAGCCTTACTTTTAAGATACATCTTTGCAATCCCCATTTTCAATTCATCTGGGATCTGATGCATTTGGAAATATTTTCTAGCTTTTCTAAGCCATTCTCTAGGTCCCTCTCCCCCAAAGTGAGGAAAATCGATTTTAGGTAGCTTAGTATCTCCTCTATATTCACCCTTTATATGGCTACTCTCCTGCCTATCAGATCCTTGTAAAGTTAGCCCATACCCAGATCTCATGTTTGTAGTAGACCCTTCTACTCATATGTTCTTTTGGTCCGCTCTCAAATCAGATGTCAATTGTGCCACCAAATTCACAAGTTTTTCATATTTTAGGTTCATATCTAGAATTGTACTCTCCATTTTCTCCTATCTTAGCCCAAATACTTGTAGATTTTGCTAAGTGGAATCTAACTTCCCCTCCAGCCTAGTGGTGACCGCCTTGAGTGTAGTTCCCAAATCGGTTATTTCCAAATCATTTTTCTTTAGATGATCATCAACCAACTTAGCTCTAGTATCCATGATTTTACTTACGCAGTCTAATACATTGCTCTGATACCAATTTTTCACAGTTGGATGCTTACTGGTTTCTTTTTTCAAACCGTAACAAAAAAATACACTGAACTCTGCTGAAACAGCTAAAACTAAGTCACCAAACAGAGATAAAGAGAATGGGGATAAAGTAAAAGAGAAAATTAGAAGAAGGAGATAAGAAAAGCTGTTGAACGATTTCAACAAATTTCACTAAATGATCAGGTTACGAAAGCCCTCGAACAATTCGTACCCTTTCTGTATCTATAAGCTCAGCACATACATTGCATTACTAAAAGCAATAAATAAAATGTGTTTTAACAAAACTAATTACCATTTCATTTAATCAAAACAATACTGTATGACTTGAACCTAAATGACGTTGCATGCCTTTGAATTTCAGTTACTTTTGTTGGCTTCCTCTTTCCTTCCTTCTAGTTCTGATTCTTTTCCATTGCCAACTACACGTGACAACATGATTTCATGGCTTTATCTCCAGCCATTTTAATGCTGATTGGGACATGTTTTCCAAGAGATCCGCAGGAGGTTTGCAGAAAACGTGGATGACGAAGTGATAGAAATCTTTCGCAAAGAGGAACCATTACAGAATATCAGGAACGGTTTAAAGAATTGAAGTCCCATGTGATGATTTCCCTACCCCGTTTACCATAATCCTACTATATTTTAATATTCACCAGTTGTTTGAAGGATGAGATTAAGTCCATGGTTAAAATTATGCAACCCCCAACCTTAGCCAAAACGTTTGAGGTTGCTTTACTTCAAGAGAATACCATCATTACCCTTAAAAAGGTCCAAAAACCTTCAAAACATGTCCCCAAACAAAAAGGCCTCACCCTAGTCCTAGACAAAATGAAACTACAACTAAACCTATACCCTACACTGAACCAAACCCAAAGAACTCCACCAACCTACTGAAATTCAAAGCTATCACTCCCTCTGACTTCCAGACAAATAGAGAATTAGGATTATGTTATAAATGTGATGAGAAGTATACTAGGGGTCAAGTACAAAAAATAAGATGCTCAATTTCATATTGGTAGATGAAGAGATGGAAGGGGAGTTAGATGAACCTCCAAGGTAGGAAGAAGATCAGAGGGAAAAAGGGAACTATAGGAGATGATGGAAATCTCCGTCTATGCATTGATGGGCAGCAACAAAGCAAAAACCATTGGACTACCAAGGATGATCAAAAAGAGAGAAGTATCGATATTAATTGATAGTGGGAATACCCACAATTTCATTGATAAAACCTTGGTAAAAAATATCAACTGCTAGATGTAACTAGCAAAACCTACTTTTGTTACTGTGGCAAGAGCTGAAAAAATCATCGGTAAGTCAATTTGTAATCCTTTGATATGGAAGATGCAAGTCCTGGAGTTTTAATACCAACTGGGAGTCTTGAAATTAGAAGACAGTGACATGGTTTTGGAGGTGGATTGGCTGAGTCAGTTCAGCCCTGTGTTATTTGATTTTCTAAGAAACAACATTACCTTTACTTATAAAGGAACAGAGATGGAACTCCAGAGTGAAGCCATTAAAGAGGAATTCCAAATGATGATTGATAATTGAGAGGACTGTTGGTTCAAGAACCAAGCATAAGGAGTGATGGCACAAATCACAGCATTAATGAAAAGGAAATAGAGGTCATCCCTACTGAACTTAAGGATGTTGTAGATCAATTTCGTAGGGTCTTCTTAGGACCTAAGGGATTACCACCTTCTAGGTTCAATGACCACCATATCCCATTGAAAGAGGGAGCTCAGCCATTTAAAATCAGGCCCTACAAGTGTCCTTACATTCAAAAAGCAGAGATTGAAAGGATGGTTAGGGAGATGAGAGAAATTGGGATAGTATAACCAAGCAATAGCCCTTATGCCTCACATGTGTTATTGGTCAAGAAGAAATATGGGACCTGGAGATTTTGTGTTGACTATAGGCAGTTGAACACCTTCACAGTCAAGGACAAGTATCCTATGCACTTGATTGATGCACTGGATTAACTAAAAGGAGTAAAGTTGTTTACAAAAAATGATCTAAGGGCTGGATACCATCAAATCAGGGTGGCTAAAGAAGATGTCCACAAGATAGCTTTCAAGACCCATGAGGGTCTTTTTGAATTCAGGGTCATGCCATTTGGGCATACAAATGCCCTTGGCACTTTTCAATACCTAATGAATGAGGTATTTGAGCAGCATCTTAGGAAGTTTATCTTGGTGTTTTTTAATGATATACTGGTATATAGCCCGGACTGGAAGACTCATTGTAAACATGTTGTATTGGAACTTTTAAAGTAATACCAATTATATGCTAAGAGGAGCAAGTGCTCTTTTGGCCAATCTAGCGTAGAGTACGTAGGCCAAGTTATATCTGCAGATGGAGTGTCGCAGATCCCTCTAAGATAGCGGCAATGTAGGAATGGCCTAAGCCATCCAATGTTAGACAGTTGAGGAGATTTCTTGGCTTAACTGGATATTACAGGAGGTTTGTAAGAGGTTATGGAGCCATAGCCAAGTCACTCACTGAACTACTAAAGAAGGAGAATTTTCATTGGGGAGGCTGCTGAATCAGCTTTTTAGAAATTAAAAGATGCTATGAGTGCTACCCTAGTACTGGCTTTACCAGATTTCTCTATCCTATTCATTATGGAAACAAATGCATGCTATGAGGGATTAGGAGGAATGCTGATACAGAACAAGAGGTCAATAACCTACCTAAGCAAGGGAATAAACAACTGAAATTTGGTGTTATCGATCTATGAGAATGAATTGTTAGCTCTAGTAACTGCGATTGGGAGAGGCACTATTTAGAATATCACCACTTCATCATTAAGACAGATCATCAGTCACTTAAGTACTTACTTGAGCAAAGGATCACTATTCCATTATAGCAGAACTGGTTATCTAAACTCTTGGGACTGAGTTATGAAATACATTATAAGAAGAGTGTTGATAACAAGGTGGTAGATGCCTTGTCCAAGAAAGAAGAAAAAGGGGGTTGAATGCTTGGCAATCACTGAAGTCACTCCAGTGTAGGTTGAAGAAGTAATAGCTAGCTATAAAGGAGATAATAAGCAGAAGGTAAAATCATTGTTGTGCTACTCACTAAAGACATAGAACTAGATTACTAGTTCTTGAATGGACTTCTCAAATACAATTTAAAGATGTATATTGGTACTGGGGAAGGAGTATGGAAGAAACTGATTGCAACCATTCACTCATCTCAAAAAGGGGAAACTCAGGAATACAGGCAAGTATACAAGGGCTAAGCACTTCTTCTAGTCAGGAATGAACTGAGACATTAAGCAGGAGGTCTTGGAGTGTGACACATAACAAAGGTGTAAAGGAGTACATGTGACTTACCCAAAATTACTTCAACCCCTACCAATACCACAATATGCTTAGAGCCACATCTCCATGGACTTCATTGAAGGGCTGCATACTTTGGATCAAAGAATGTAATACTGGTGGTGGTGGACAGGTTTATCAAATATGCTCACTTGTTAACACTTTCACATCCATTCACAACCCCAATCATTACCAAGTGATTCCTAGATAACATCTACAAATTGCATGGAATGCCTCAAAGCATTGTCATTGATAGAGATAAGATATTCACAAGTGAGTTTTGGCAGACATTGTTCAAACACCTAGGCATCAAAGTGACGGGCAAACATAAAAATTGAAACAATGCCTTGAAATGTACTTAAGATGCATTGTTTACAAGCAACCAAAATAATGGATTTCGTGGATTAGCCTAGCTGAGTGGTGGTACAACACTACCCTGCACAACTCTATTAGAATGATACCTTTTGAAGCCCTATATGGTATCAAACCCCCACAACTAGCCTTGGGACCCTATCAGTAGACTAACATTGCTTCAGTGGAAGATATTCTGCAAGAAAGGCAAAAGAAGGATAAAATGCTAAAGGAGATTCTTGCCCAGGTCAGTGCCACGATGAAGCATTATGCAGATCAATATAGAAGTGAAAGGTTATTACAAGTTGGGGATTGGGTATATTTATAGCTTCATCCGTATGCTCAGCAAACTGTAGCTAGGAGGTCCAACATGAAGCTATCTGTAAAGTATTATAGACCTTACAAGGTAGTGCAAAAGGTTGGGAAGATAGCCTATAAACTATAGCTACCAGCTGCATCCCAACTCTACCCTACATTCCATGTATCGTTGCTAAAGTAGAAGATTGGAGAGAAAGAGGTTCTCCTATATGATCTTTCAAAACATTACATCGAAATTGAGGAACGCGCTCAACCACTGCAAGTCCTTTCTGCAAGGTTAATCAATAAAAAGGATAGAGCCAGTACTCAATAGCTAATACACTGTGTGGATTCCAATCCAGAGGGAGCTACATGGGAGGATTCGGAAGAAATTCAAGCCAAATTTCCAGATTTCCAACCTTGGGGACAAGGTTGTTCTAAGGGGGAGGGATGTTATGAAGAAAAGCAGAGAGCTCAGCTGGATTGGAGGGGTAAAGAAGAAGAAGAATCCCAAAAACGGAAGGAAAAAAGAAGAAGAAGGAAGCAGCCAATGGTTAAAATTTTGAATTCAGAATGTATTGATAAAGGGAAACTGTGTCGTTTTGAGAATAAGAACTTTAACCCACGTCTAGTTTTCTTCCAACGTTTTTTTCTTCTGTTATAACAGAGTGGAGGGAGAAGGAGTAGTGGTAGCAATCGAGCCGAACGGCTCGTTAGCGCGGCTCGTACTGTAGCAGCCCACGAGCCGTGACGAGCCCGAGCCGGCTCACTAGAGAGCGGCTCGTAGGCTATTTAAAAAAAAAAAAATCAAAATTCAGTATTATAAATACCCACCCCCTAATTAACATTTTTTCCCACCAAT
>CAIGRN010069058.1:0-10190 GCA_903798345.1 Fraxinus anomala
AACAAATTTTATAAACAATTGTAAAAAAAAAAAAAATAAAAAATAAAAAATTAATGGACAATTTCCATGTAAAACAACGTTAAACGAATACTAAACTTTGATGAAAAAAATATCTAGGAAATATTATTATTTTGTTTTTTACTTTTTGTCAATATAAACAAATTTTATAACCAACTGTTGAAAAATTATCACTTTAATCGATAATTTCTATGTAAAATAAAGTCAAACGAACATAAAAAGATCCAAAATTTTAAAATTTTCCGGGTCGAAAATTATATCAATCAAACACACTTAATTAACAATTTCCTACAAAACAGGTTTTAGGCAATTACTTTCTCTGCAATTCGTTTTCTTTCCACCAATTTTCCACAATTGCAATCAAACGGACTCTAAGTATAATAATAAAAAAAATCAAAAAATAAATTAAATCAATTCAAATCTTTCCTAAATAGAAATAAGGAAGTCTTTAACTTTGTTTCCAAAAGCATGCAAAAGTTTGATTATTATGCAATTAATCAAATCTTTACATCAAAACCCATTTTCAAAAGCATAGTTATTTAAATGAAAAGTTATACACACAGAATCTACACCTAATTAATTAATGAGTGAGATGAGTTATAACTAATGCAAGAGACATCTGACTCAATGTGAACTCATTGAATTAATCAGTGCAACACACGAAATTTCCTTAAATTTCTCTTAAGTACTCACTAACAAAAATTCGAATATATTTGATTACTAAAGTCAAAATTAATAAAAAAAAAAAAATGTTCAAAGACATATTTTACCAACACAAAGAAATGAAATATTTCTCTACAATATATAATAAAAGAAGAGAGTTGTTAACCGTTTATATGACATCATGCTCACGTGTGGCTGATGTCATATATTTTTTTCACTTTATTTTTCTTTTTTGCTTTTTTCCCTCAACTTTCTGTGTACGCTTACCTCTCTCTCTCTCTCTCTCTCTCTCTCTCTCTTGTCATTTCTAATCAAAATTGTTTTGGCGTCTTTCCCCTTCGTTCATTCGGTTTTTCCATATGCTTCTCTCTCTGATTTCCTTCATTTCAGTGTAGTAGTACGTTGTGAAATCAACAAAAAATCACAAAAATTGGTTCGGTTGTTCTCTTTTGTGATCGATTTGTTGTAATTCATCGTTTCTCATATTCACCCTTTCAGATGCCCTTTTCGACATTAGAAATCCTAACAAATTCTGATAGAAACTCTCTCAGTTCTTCTCTTGTACGATTGATTGTGTTCAGTTCCTTTGTTCTTCCTAGGATCGGCTGCGAATATTTTTCATCAGATTCCTTGAAGGTTCACTCCTCACCCGTCTTGAATTTTCTATTCTGAGAAAAACCCAATTTGGGTTCTTGAATATTTGTACCTTCTGTTCACCTGTGTTTTTCCATAATGAATTTTCGTCAATGAAAACGGTTTGTGTGTAATTTCTGGGAGGTTTTGATTAATTTCTCATCAGCTCTATTTGGACAACTGTACTTTAAGTTGTTCGAAAGATTCATCTATTTTAATTTACATTAACTTTGTTAGTTGGTGTTTTAACTCCGTAGAAATAATATAGTGACTTGAAGGGTACAACATATCCATTGAAAGTCTTTATTTCTTTTAAAGCTTGCTGTTTAAAATTATTATTCTCAATTCTTGTTAATCTCTGTGAAGGCATTGTCAGCCCTGCATTTCGATTAGATAAGGTCTGATTGAAATTGACAGAAATTGAGTTTGTTGATTTCAATGTTGTAATTCACGATCGAAAATGATATAAAGTTCGACCTCCAAAATTTGAACATGTTGAAATAGTTGGATAACATATTTCATCCAGAAATTGCATTTATCGCAATAAAACATCATTTAGAGCACATTGTTTATGAAGGAGCTAAATATGTTTTTTGTATAAAATAGTTGCATGGAGTCTATGGAAGAGAATATTCATTCGCAAAATTGTGGGCAATTTGTTAGATTATCCAGTCGAAGTAGGTTCTTTTTGTTGAATCAGGAGATAATCTACATTCTAACCACTTCTGCGGGTTAGTATCCGTATCTATTGTTTATTGATTCTGTTGATTCATTTGCAATAATTTTTTTTTTTTACTTTTATGTTACAAATTGAGCTGTATCAATTATAAATTATTTTCTTGTGATTTAAGTTTTTATTTTTGATTGCTAATATTTGTTCGTCTTTTGAAGGTAAAAGTTCAGAGGGTTTAGTGGTACCTGAATTTCGTCATAAGCGAGCACGAAAGATACATGATTTAATAGAAAATACATGCGATGAACAACGGAAAGAAAAAAGAGTCAAAACTAGAAAACAATCTGGTGAGAATCGTACTATAATATTTCATTTTATTACTCTTTGCTTTGTTGTATTTGTTATGATAAAATTGGTTGAGCAAAATGTAATATTAATATATATATTTGAATATTAGATATTTAAGATTTTTTTCCTTATTAGGGTGTTCAACTCTGCGGCATTTTGATGATAATCTTTTCTCAGAACCTTATGTGCTACCTAAAACAACTATGTGTGATCATTGTGGCGCTGTGAAATTTTTTAGAGAAACCAAGAGATTTTGCTGTTTAAATGGACAAATTCGTTTTAAAACAAATGATGTGCTTGTGGAATTATATTTGTTGTTTACTTCAAATTATGAAAAATCTTTAAATTTCTGAAAAATTGTGCGAAACTATAATTGTAATTTCTCTATGACATCATTTGGTGTGAATTATGACAAAAAATTATGTACAAACAATAACAGTATTTATATCTTTAGAATTCAAGGTCATATATATCATTTTATAAATGAAATTATTCCAAGAAACAATCGTCCTTCTCATTTGCAACTTTACTTTTTTTTTTTACACTAATAATGAAGTGCAAAATAGTTTAAATCTTAGTCAATGGTTAGTTGAACCTCTTGTTGTTAAATTGATGAAAAATTTAGAGGATAATCCTTACACGGCCTTTTTCCGAAGTTTGGCAACTATTCCTGATTTAGAAAATCATTGTATTCGACTTCGATGTAATCTAGTTACTGATCAGAGAACATTTAATACACCCAATATTTCACAAGTTGCTGCTATTTGGGTTGATCATGATGACTATAATGATGTTCATATGCATGATATTGTAGTTCATTGTAAAGATGGAAATCATAATAGAATACAATATTATTATGGATATTATGACCCACTTCAATACCCACTTTTATTTCCTTATGGTGAGACAGGTTGGCATCAAGGTATTCAGTGAATTAATACAGATAAAAACAACCAAAAAATTGTAGAAATGAAGACATTGTTGATGCAATGAACTCTTCGTCGCCTGAGGAATTAATTGAGAAAGAAACATTAGGTTAGTTCATGATGCATAACGTTTTTACTTTAAATTATTTATTTCTAAATATTTTATGTGAATTTTTATTTTTTTTATTATTATTATGTGAATTATTAACTATTTTTTCTTAAAAGGTTATTGATGGGAAATAAGAGAACTAGGATGCAGGTGTCATTTAAAGAATACTATTGTTACAAACTACAGATAAGATTATCAACGACTTCAATATTATTACATTCCGGAAGACTACTACAACAATATGTTGTTGACATGTACGTAAAAATTGAAACATCTAGATTAGATTATTTTAGACATAATCGGAGTGTACTTCGAGCTGAATTGTATCAAGGAATTGTAGATAGTCTTGAAATTGGTGAAAAAAGAGGTAATAAAAATGGTCATTTGATCGTTTTGCCTCGATCTTTTATTGGTGGTCCAAGAGATTTAAAAAACGTTACATGGATGCTATGCCTTTAGTCTAAAGATTTGGTAAACTTGATATATTTTTAACAATAGCATGTAATTCGAATTGGCCAGAAATTAAGGAACAATTCAANGCTCGTATTTTTAGAGCAAAACTTGAATAGTTAAAAGAAGATATTTTGAAAGGATGAATATTTGGACGGGTTGCAGAACATATATATGTTATAGAATTCAAAAAAAGAGGGCTCCCACATATGCATTTTTTACTGATTCTAAAAAGTGATTGTAAGATTACCTCTCCTAAATTGGTTGATAAATTTGTTAGTGCTGAGATTCCTGATGAGATTCAATATCCTTATCTACATTCTCTTGTTGTTAAACATATGATGCATGGTCTGTGTGGTGTTTTAAATCCAAAAAATGTTTGTATGAATAATAAAAATAAATGTAGATTTGGTTTTCCAAAAAATTTCAGTGAGAACACAATTATTGATGAAAAATGTTACCCTAAATATAAACAACCTAATAACGGGAAAAAAGTGAAGCTTAGAAATCATTTTTAGATAACAAGTGGGTTGTTCCATACAATGCATACTTATTAAGGAAGTATAATTCTCATATAAATGTTGAGATATGTTCATCAATTCAAGCTGTTAAGTATTTATATAAATATGTATATAAAGGTCACGACAAAATTGAGTTTACTGTCAATGAAAGCGATCCTGATTTTGTTTATGATGAAATTAAAATGTACCAATCTGCTAGATGGGTATTTCCACCTGAAGTTATATGGAGAATTTTTGGATTTGTTTTATATGATATGAATCCATCTGTTATTGCTCTACAATTGCACTTAGAAAATTATCAATCTATTACATACAAAGAATTTGATGATTTAGAAGAAATTGTGAAAAAAGATTATTACAAAAAATAAATGTTGACAGAATACTTTCGTATGAACATTAGTAATTCTAAAGCTAAGACTTTGTTATACAGAGAATTTCCAGAACATTTTGTGTGGAATTCACAATGTCGAACTTGGTCTGAAAGAAAAAATAAAACTTTCTCGATAGGACGAATTGTTTCTGTGAATATTATAGAAGGAGAAATGTATTATTTAAGAAAGTTGCTAAACCATGTTAAGGAAGCTACTTCTTATGAGGATTTGAAAAATGTTAATGGAAATCATGCTTCCACATTTCGTGAAGCTGCATTATTACATGGTTTGCTTAATGGTGATACTGATTGTGAAATGTGTTTGCAAGAAGGTTCTCAGTATCAAATGACATTAACATTGCGTGAACTATTCGCTACAATTTTAACATTGTGCAATCCACATGATCCCCAAAAATTATGGAATCATTTTAAGCAATATATGATAGAAGATTATATAAAAAAAAGGTATGAATACAAAAGTAGCCGAGTTAAAAGTCTTAAGTGATTTAAATGAAATATTACAACTTTCGGGTAGAACCGTGAATGATTATCGAATTCTCGAGCATCATATTTTGTTAGAAGAAAACAATCATCTTGCAAAAATTATTGCTGACGAATTACAGATAGTAGTTTCAAATGAAGATCTGTTAAGTGAAACAAAATTAAATTTAGAACAAAGAAAAGCATATGATGTAATTCTAGACGATGTCTTCAAGAAAATCAATGGAGTATATTTTATTGATGGTCTTGGAAGAACAGGAAAAACCTATTTATATCGCTCTTTACTTGCAGCTGTATGATCGAAAGGGCTGGTAGCTTTGGCTACTACATCTTCTGGGGTGGCAATAGGATTACTTCCTGAAGGTAGAACTGCTCATTCAAGATTTAAGCTCCCACTTCAGGTTGGTAGGAAATCGACTACTTCAATTAGTAAACAATCATCTTTAGCTGAATTACTAAGAATGACACAACTAATAATATGGGATGAAGCTCCTATGCTAAATAAAGCGGTTATCAAATCGTTAAATGAGATGTTACAAGATATAACAGAAATTAAAGTTCATCTTATTTAGGGATGCTTTAATTTGTTTGGAAGTTTCAACCCATGCTTAATATCACGAGGACTAAAAATAAAGGTCTAGAGAAGTCTATTTTTTTTCTGTAACATTACATTCAGTCTGATTATGTATTGTATAAGTAAAAAAATATATAAGTCATCACACTGTACTCTATTTACTGTTAAAAAAATCAGGACAGTATGGTCTGTCTGCAATCTGCAGTCAATCTGAATTTCATATTGAACACACCATTCACACCACTCCCATGTACATCCATCTACCTACTCTAACACCTTATCTCTGCACATACATGCATGTCCTATATCTATATATGTACACATATATTATTACCCACACTATATACATACTAGAAAAAGCCAACAAAAGGTTTAACTACATGCTACAAAAAAAGGTAGATTCTGCTTCTCTTACTTCACGGTTGATTCATCTATTTCTTTAGTAGTAAAGAGCATGACCATACTTATAACCATCAGTGTTCTTCTTGGAAAAAAAGTATTTTCATTAGCTTGTTCTTCTTTTACATTATTAATATTAATGTTTGATGTTTATTTCTGTAGTTATCCTCCCATAAAAATAACAATCAAACTAAAACTAATTCCAGATATGGCACCAAGAGAAATTGGATGGACATGTAAAGTGGTTGTTGTAGAAAAACATCTTCACGAACATCACAGAAGGGAAATGGAACCTATCAGCACCTTTGGTTGATGGCTATTGTGGTAGTATTCTTAGATCATGCTTCTTCAGGTTAATAATGCACATTTATGTATTTGTGTACTGCTATTTAATGTCCTTTCATTTAATGTAGGAAAACAAAGTTCAAGCAACCATATTTGCTCAGAATATCAAAACTCTTGAAAACACCTTAGTGCCATCAAAAACATACTTGATATCCAACGCATATGTCAAAAACACAGATGAACATTTCAGATCAATTTGTGGACATACACAATGGACAATCAATGGTTCAACTCGAATTGAAGAATCAAATGAAGACCATAGCTGATGTCGAAATAGGTAATAGTTACTATGAGTTTTGTTATTTTTCAAAATTTTACTATATATTATTTTTTCAAACAACTGCTATATGAACGGAATTTTTTCATATTCCCTGTGCGGCATTCGTTGGCATTACTGTTGACGTTAGGCCAAAACGAAAGATTCCAAGCAGCAAGAATGCGAATGCAACTGTCCAAGACATTATCCTTGTGAACGAAAGTTTTGTATAGATAAATATAAATCTTCACGCACAAAACAATAGTTTATCTATTATGTCAATTAATTTGAAATTTGACATCTCTATGTGCAGATTTCAAGCAATTATTCTCACTATATGGAACAACTTTATCGACCATGAAGGTGTTGAAATCAGTTACTGCTTTATGAAAAAATCAGTGATCGTTGGCTACCTTTTGAAAGTCAAATCATTCAAAGGTAAACGAAGTCTCAATTTAATCATCATTTTCAAAAGTTTCTACTGTTAAGAATATCTAACTTCATTATATAAATGGTTGCTTCCGTCCTTATTAACAGGGATCTCATTATCGACTAAAGCAAACAGTTCAATCCTTATTAATCCTAAGTTTGAAAAATTTGCTGAAATTAGAGAATGGTCAATTGACTCTTCATGCATTTTCCATATGATGTTTTCCACTAAAAACCTAACTCCATCCTCGAATTATTTTCCATTTTACTTTTATATATAACTTTTAACTTCTTTTTGATACTACTATACAAGGATTGAAAGAAAAGACATACTCACAGAAATGATCGCTCAAAAGACGTACTATTTGCCAAACACGTCCAGTATTTCACCTCCTCCAAAGAACAAAGACATCAAAATCAAAGATATTTCGGAATACTCATTGACGGTATATTTTAACTACTACACTACAAGTAAAACTAAAACCATTACTTATTTTCTTTAAAATTTCTTCCATTATCTACCACATAGTTAATTCAATTCCAAAACAAATCTAACATTCCTTATTGCTGCAGAGCAAACCATTCTGGATAAAAGGTCAATTAGAATTGAAGGCAGGAGCTCAATCACTTTGGTATATAACTTGTGACACTTGTGATTGGATTTTATTTGCTCAGTTGAATGAAATGTATTTTTACAATTATTGCAAATACATGCATGCAAGAGCAGTTCTAAGGTAATAAGTCCTATTTTAATACCATCTGCTCCAAAATAATAGTTATGTATCTAATGTAACTAATAGTAAGTTTAAACTTGCTATGACACTTATTTTGTTTTTTTCTTCCCAGAGCACGATGCAATGTTCATATTGCAGATAATACCGAGTCTATTTCTGCATCATTATTTGGTGAATTTGCTGAAAAATTCCTGCAACTGCCAGTTGAAACTTTGATAAAGGATTGTATAACGGTAAAGTATTTCATATGATCTATTACATTTGTTAATATTTCATACTTAAATATATTGACAGTGCCTGCATTAATATTCATACAGTCGGAACATGTCATCAATGCTCGTGATTTGAATTCTGTAACCGAAGACCGTTTCATTTATATAAAATATGGAACTGTGGATCCCAAAACGAACCAACCAAGATTCGTATACATTCTCGATAACAATTGTGGGCTTACAAAGAGATTTCCACTGATGTCTCCATATGAACGAAAAATGAAGAATGTCTCGCTTCACACCAATGCACCTAATGCTCGAAAAAACTTGGTGTTTGAAGAAAAAAGCATTAAGCAACTGAAGAAACAAAAGAAGATAGCATCCAACAAAAAAATTGTTGAAGAAGTTGTTGGAGATCCCCCTAGCATCATTGGGGATCCAATTGTAAAATAAATGTGTCAGACTTCCACCAGTTCAAATTAGAAATGAAGTTGGTTTTGACGATTTTGATTTTTTGTTGAACATAGAAATCATTTGCGAATGTAGCAGCAAACTTTTTGAAGGAGAGAATATTTCTTCTTGGAACTCAATTTGGTTAAAGGACTTTGATGTATGGAACCATGTAAAACTATAGCTTAGTTTTTGAAGCTAGATTTCTGTTATAAATTGGGATGAATATCAGCATATTTTGTAAATAAAATGAAGTCATGTATGATTGAATTCTCTTTGTTTTGTACCTTTTCGAGTTATTATTGCATCTGTCATCCATCATTCTTGTTGAAGCAGCCCTCTTTTTGTTTCGTTTGATCTTTATCTGTTTGTATGAATACAAAATTATAGTTCAGAGCTGGACTTGTTGAGTTCAACCGTTAATTCAAGGAAATTTTATCAAGGAACAATTAATAGATTTTCGATTTTCATCTGCTAAGTTCCAAGTTTCATTCTTTTTTATGTTTACTTCATTGGAATAATTAGTGATACATGTCATTGCCAATGATGTATCTTTATCCATTCATGTTGTTTTCTTCACTGCTTTGACCTTGTTCCAAGTTTTACTTTATGATGTGGGTCTGCTCGATCATTATAAGAAAGCTATATCAATATCTGAATCCATCTCATTACGATTCATATGCACAGTATGGAGATAAGCATTTATTGCCTTATTAACCTTGGTATTCTTGGTTGAAACAGACAAATAGTTTGCTTGTTTTGAACTATCATTCCTCATCCTTTGTTTTGTTTTAACACTTATCAAATGTAACAATTCAGTATGAATTCTCAACATTTGATTTCATCCACAAGGAAGGCTTCAAGTGCACAAATTAGTTATTTGTATTCAGTCTAAACGAAAATTCATCAATCTTCAAACCATTAGATAATCTAAATGCACAAATTTGTTCTTTGTTTGCTGAGAGAACTGAATATGAAAAAAAAGTTGATGTCCTTCAAACAGACTACAGCTACAAATATATGATTGTAGCCATGTTGTCCATACACCAGATGAAATCAGAACACACGCAAGTACATCATATAATTTTGTCTATATGTTATTGTTGTCTCCAAATTTTTCATCCCATAGACCAGATTTGAGAAAATATAGAAATAGAAAGATGAAAATCGAGATCATACCTTACTTATCATGTGCAAACAATGGGTAAATATTCAAATACTATTTACTATAATAATTATTTCCCTGTGTAATTTATTTTTACACCTACAATACTAATTTGATCTAACATAAATCTTTTTTTTATAGGTCCAACTGTGGAATATTTGTGCTCAAATTCATAGAATGCTTCGTTTTAGGATATCCATTAGAAACAGTTTCATCATATAGGATGAGTATCTACAGGCGAAAGATTGCAGTTGATATTTGTTTTAATAAATATTTTCTACATTCCCGATCATCTTAGTATTGTAAGTTCTGAAATAGATTCTGGTGAACCATCCTTCAATTATTTGAAGAGTGATGACAATTCTACAAGGTACAAATTTTCAATTTACTTTCAGTTAAAGAAAATTTATTTTC
>CAIGRN010069059.1:0-17864 GCA_903798345.1 Fraxinus anomala
TATGAAGGAATTCTCTCTGATGAAGCTCTCTCAATGATCAACTTTGATTTTCGCGTCCAAATGTGTTTTGATATATATAGGTAGGTTAGAAAACGAATGGGCTGAGTAAAAAGCCTTTAAATCGCGAAATAAAAATTTCTGGAACAACACTGTTGCTTGAGCGATGCTCAGTGATAGTCGAGCGACAGGCTGTCGCTTGAGCGAAGACAGGGCGATAGTCGAGCAACGGAGGTTCTGTTTTTTATGCTCGAGCTAATCTATGGCGACAGTCTAGCGAATATTCGCGCTGTATTTTCCTTCTTTTGCCATTCTCGAACTCTAGACCTAAAAGCCTTAACTTTATATATTTGCACATCACTCCTTGACTTTTTATTACAATTCAGTCCTTTTGTTTACAGAATTGTCAATTACAAAACATCTAAAATCTAACAAAGTTTTCCGAATGCAGTTTCCTATGAAAAGAGGGAAATGAACGAAAGCACCATCACCTTAAAGAAACCAACTATAATCCAAAAATCAGGATAACACCATCATCGATGGCCAATGTCTGAGGCCAAAAAGAGTGTTGAATAAATTAATGCATGGATTATATCCCGTTAATTAAAAATATCTGTATGCAAATATTAGAGTAACGACTTATCGAATCATAGTACATGCATAATAATGAACAAATTACTATTTACTCAAACGTAAAAAATGTAGAAATCGAAGGAAATAAAATAAAGCAAGGTATGCGAATGCAAATCTCCTTAAAACGGATTTTGCCCCTACACTGATGCTAACATGATCAAATGGACGTTCTTCTCCCAAGATACAACGCTTTTTTAAAAAAAAAAAATTTAATATAACACAATATTAAATTTACCGGGCGAACCAACGCTTAACTGAACTCTTCTAAAATAAAAGATATCAAGTAATCAATACAAAACACGAACTCAAAATAATATGAAAACTATTTTGACAAAATTTAGAGAAAGAAAGAATTAGAAATCAATTATTAGGAATTGATTTGGAATGAAGAAAATGGAATTATGAGAATCATATTTATAAATTCTCATGTGTCTCTTTCTAATGATCGTATTTTTTGATAAAATTCATTTCAACCATTAGATCGCATGAAGCAACTTTGACACTCGAACAGTAGTAACCAATCAAAGCACTTAATTGGAGACTTTTCGAATTAACATATTTAAATATTTCTAAGTACCCTTAAATTCCAACAAAGAGATCATCGTTGCCAGTTGCCACCTCCCAGAACCTTTTGGGAAAAGACTGCCACAAAGAGAGCCAAAAAAAAAAAAACTACCGCCTTGACAACCCCTCAAAATCACCAGCATGACCACCATTTCCTCTTCCCCCACTGTGACCAAACATAGTCGTTAATTAACCTGAAATGAATGGGAAACAGACCACTATTTGTCGCTCACTCCAACCCAATTTCACTGAAATCATTCGGAAGTCAAAAGTTTCTATCAACTGTCAGTCTGTCACCACGTATCACCCAAAGCTTCACAAAATAGACTTAACACTAGTGAAAAACACCTAAAATTAGTTGGTTAATCTGGCGCATTTAGTAGGAGAAGAGGCGGAGTTATTGGTTTTAAAGGTTAACTCGGTGAGGAAGCTTGTTAATTTTAAGTTGGATATGTTAGATATCAACATCAAGCCGACGGAATGGTTGTGGTCTAAGACGTCGGAACGATAGTGGTTGTGGTAATGGTTATTTTGTGAGGCTGGGCCGATGAGCTTGAAGCATGACTCGGATGAGGTTTGATGGTGGTGAAGATTAAGTTCTTGGGGGTGGGGGGGGTGAGAGAGAGAGAGATAATCAATTAATATCGGCTTTTATAGCAGGTTGCTTTTCGAAACTACCTGGTTACGTGAAAAGTTTTAGCTTTCTGATTAAAATTTCTTAGAGATGATGTTAGCAAGCTGTTGTATAACTCATCATTTATGTAGCTTTTTAGCAGTGGCGGCTAAAATAATAATTAAGATTACGATTTTTTTCTATAAAAAATACTTATTAACCCTCTTCTGCCTGCAGTTTGTGCAAACTGATTTGGCCGCAAAATTGGATCCTAAAATTATTGATCTAATTGGAGGCTTCTTACCAATGGAAATGGTAGTGAAAGGTAAGAACTATTGTAATTATTTTTGGAACTAAATTGATATATGGGATGTGTATGTAATCCCATCATGCGTGCCAAGGCATCTACTGTTCATTATAGTATTTAAGAAATTAGTTGAAGAATTAATCTGTCATTATCTTTTATGTTTTGTGTTATTGTATTGAACCTATCTTCTAGCTGTGAGTTTCTATTTATGAAATATGTAGGCGCTTTTGAGCTTATAAGTGATGAGAGTAAAGCTGGATCTTGCTTGTGGATATCTAAGCGAAGGGGCTTTGAGTATTGGCCTACTCCTGCAGAAGAAGCAAAATATCGTGTGCGCCCTTTGACACAAAGGAGAAAGTCTTCATTGATGTCTCCATCAAGTATTCAAATACCCCAAAGTTTTGAGAAGATGTAAGAAAACATATACTCAGTTAACAGCATTAAAAAAGAGTGGAAGTTCTCTGTCATCTTCTTATGTTTATTCCTTGGCTTTGAAATACAACCATTTTGTGGGCTCAAGGAGGCATTGATCACTTATTATGAATTATACGATCTAATGAAAGAGTTGAAAATGTTGATATTAATATGTTACAGTCATTATATGCAAGAAACAGATTACTAAAATCCACACTGTTTGTGGAAAAATTTTCAGTAAAGGGAACCAAGCAACTCTGTGCAAGTACTTCCTCTTTCATTATGGTAGTATTGTGACGATTACATTTTTGCTCATTTTTCTTTCAAACTTCTTTGTGTGGATTTCTTGCCTCCACGTTGAATTTTCTTTTAATGTTTTGTCACCATGTTGAATATGACCAAAAGAGAACAGAATAGTTTTCTATGTGTTTTGCAGGTTCATTCTCGAAAATGAATTTTAGATTTTTGGTTTCTTTCTCATCATGCTGAAAGAACATTCTTCTTAACTACTTGGCAGCTTTTGTTGGGATTTTTTGGCTTTAATGAAAAATTTACTCGGTTAAGATGCTCTTGAATCTACTCATGTTTTACAATATTTAAGCATGTGGTTAAAATTTCGTATAAATCGTGGTTGCAATTATTTTCCTCCTTCCTGTTATTGTTCCTCTTGTCTGTTCTTTTGAAATTAATCCAGGTTTCTTTAATGCACTATTTCTTGCAAGAATGTTTACAAAATCATTTATTGATTTACTTTTGACGAGTCTTTTTTTTGATCTTGTTCTGCAGAGTTGTCAACACATTGAATCACAATTTCCGTAGTGCTACTAGTGTAATACGTGCTCCGTTGAGATTCCCCCTCAAACCGGATCATGTGCTTTTGAAAGTCATTTATGCCGGTGTTAATGCTAGTGATGTAAGTTTGGTTCTCTTATAATTTAATTTTTGTCTATAAGTTTTATGTGAATGAAATAGATGTCCTAAAGTTTGGTATCCTGTATCTTGGAAAAAGAAAAGAAATAATACGTTTCATAATACATGTACATCTTAGATTATCTAACATATGTAGGAAAATTTAGATTTATGGATCTTCCAATGCGGTTTCACTTTGCTTGCATATTAATTATTTTGTTGGTGTTGCTGCCTCTATGTGGTTAAACCTAATTACGTTAAGGAATATTATATGAAATAAGCTTACCCAGTGTACATATACACAAGGATGAGGGACCTCTGTGTAGAATTGGCAAGTAGATTAATGTAAAGCACTTTGTAACAGGTGAATTTTAGCTCAGGACGGTATTTTAGTGGAGACAAAAAGGACATCGAATCCCGTCTTCCATTTGATGCTGGCTTTGAGGTAAGGGAAAAATTAACTCAAGTTTTAGCATAATTTGAGAAGTAAATTGGTGTACTTAAACAAATTTTACACTATGATTTTACAATAAGCACTGATCGTCTGAGACACTGCCAGTAATTTCTCATGCTCCTTCCAACTCTTACTGCTTTAATTGCATTTAAGTTGGCATATGTTGTTAGAGGATATACTGAATGCTAAATGTCCTTTTATTTAAATAATGTAATTGCTCCTGCTCTTTTGAAATGAATGTTTTGCTTTATATTTTGGACTGTTTTAAACTCGTCCATTTCCCTAAACTAGTGACTTTTACCTTTTCCCTTCTTCCTGAATGAAACAATGAACTGCAAGTTTGTAGTTACCCGATACCATTTCAAGCTCGTTACTAGTTTCATTCCAAGTTTGACGTTTCAATAATAGTATTGGCGTCATGTTTGCAAAAGTTTTGCATCACAAACTGTAATATGTGTTAGTCCCAAATGACATGTTTAATCCAGAGGGGATATGTTGGGGTGGGCGGTTGAACTCGAATATATTAAACAACTATCTTATTCTTAGAAGAATTTTTTTCTGCCATTTACTTATTCAACACTTATTTGATTCTTCTTTTGAAATCTTCACCTTATAAATGAATCAATAAAAGTGAAGTTGTAGAAACTAAACAGATGGTAAGAGACTCCAGATTTATAGAGGTTCGACTTGTGAGTCTTCATTCATTTCTAGAAGACTCCCTTTTGGTATTTCACTAGTTTAGCAACAACTATCTCCCGTTTCGTTTCATTGAATCAATTACCAACTTATAACAGAACTACAACGACAACTTAAAACTAAGAAAGAGGCAAGCTTATATTGCACAGTAATGTGAGAATCATAGAGCAAAAATAAAAAAAAATCTTTTCAGATTATGCTCAGAGGTTTTTTTTTCTCAGAAAACCGATTTTAAGCTTTACAACTCAAACAGTGTCTTTCTTTCGTTCCAAAAATCTTGTGAATTAGAGTTTTCAGAAGAATTTAGGTTTATTGTCTATTATAAACTAGTATCTTGAATAGCTTTCAAGATAGGAAGAATTCTTATAGACTAATAGCGAATTGTGACAAAATATCTTTATATAGGAAAGAGGAAAGTCTCTGCAGGAAGTGTTCTTCGGTTGCTTGTTGCACAATATCCGTTGGACTTCTAAGGACAATTTTTTTGTCGTCTAATTCCTCCAATAGCTTGATCTGGATCTGTGATTCTGAGAATGTCACATTGAATGTATGAAGTCCTTCAATACTTCAATAAATGTTTGAATGATCAACAATGGACTTTTGAAAATTCCAATACAAACAATTCCGTGTCTGGTCTTTCTGTTGTTCCTCTTCAGATGTATGATCCAAATTATCATTCATAGGGCATTTTAAACAATTCACATCAAAGATCAATGTCGTATATGGTCGTCTTAAACATTTCACATTTAATGAATGCAAATCAACTGACATATGACCCCCGTTCTTTCTATGTTACATGTGATACAACTTCATCGTATGTACAACCCTTCTGTTTTTCTGTGTTGCAGATATAATCCTTTAGACACTCTACTTCATACGAGTGATACATCCTCGCACGTATCTCTCAAACCTTCCACATCGGTTGTATGGTTCATTGCATGAGACATTTGATGCTTCTCTATCTCCTTGAATCTGTCTTTGGTGTGTGGTTGAAAATTGTTAAGTCATATGATCTTCCATGAAATTCTTTTGGTGTCATTTAAATATCTGAACTTTTTATATAAAATTTTGTAATTCTCTTATACAAAGATTATTGCATGACTTTGTATGTGCATTGCACTCAATCGAACTTATCACTAACATTTTATGTGTCGGTTATTATCAGATGTCAGAAGTTAAGATGTTAAATAGACAGGATATTGTTGTTTATTTAGATATTTCTAAAGTTTTACAAGGTAAAATGTATGCAATCTTCATGAAGATGCCTGTATATCTATAATAGATTTGATGTCTTTAGGTTGTCTGTTTTTAGTCTTAATTTTTGCTTGGGACTTATTTGTAGAAAGATGAATTGTGATTAATTCCTTAATGTTTATTCAATGGAAATTGGTACAGTATATAATTTACAGGAATTGGTAAATAAGGAAATAAAACTAATACCCTAAACTAAGAAAGAAATCAGTACATATTTACACCCTACTAATTATGGAATGTAAATATCCCATAATCAAATCGGAATCAATTTGGCTCCTATCCTTATTTGATAGGATCCGGTTTCCACACTCCCCCTTAAGTTGGATCATAGATGTTAATCATATCCAACTTGTATATGAAATCATTAAAGCTTGGTCGAGATAGCCCCTTGGTAAAAATATCAGCAACTTGCTCTTGTGTGGGAACATAAGTCATGCAAATGGTTCCTTTCTCAACCTTTTCTTTTATGAAATGCCTGTCAACCTCTATATGCTTGGTAAGATCATGTTGCACTGGATTAAGAAAGATGTTGATTGCTGCCTTATTATCACAGTAAATTTTGATGGGGAACTCTGCTTCAACATGCAATTCTTCCAAAAGCTTTCTCAATCACAGCCCTTCACATATTCCTTGTGCTACTGCTCTGAACTCGGCCTTAGCACTACTTCTGGCAATCACATTTTGTTTTATACTTCTCCAAGTTACAAGATTTCCCCACACATAGGTACAGTAACCAGTAGTTGATCTTCTGTCTTCTATTGAACCTGCCCAATCTGCATCTGTGAAGACTTCAATATCCTTCCTTTCACCCCTTTTAAAAAACAGTCCCTTTCCTGGGGATCCCTTGAGGTATCGTAGTATCTTGTAGATTGCTTCTAAGTGACTTTCCTTTGGTGCGTTCATATGTTGACTCACGCGGCTAATGCGAATGCAATATCTGGTCTAGTGTGTGAGAAGTAAATTAGCTTTCCAACCAGCCTTTGGTATCCATCTAGCTCTACCTCTTTTCCATCGTCTTCAGGTCTTTTCCCTGCTTCGACGGGTGTATCACTCGGCTTACAACCTAGCATGCCAGTTTCGGTTAAGAGGTCAATAACATACTTTCGTTGTGAAACACTGATTCCATTTTTTGATCTTGCCACCTCCATTCCCAAGAAGTATCGCATTTGTCCCAGATTCTTCACCTCGAATTCAGTGAAGAGGCATTTCTTTAGTCTTTCAGTTTCTGCCACATTGTCTCCTGTCAGAATAATATCATCAACGTAAACAATTAAGATTGTCTTAATCCCATCATTAAAATGTTGATGAAACATAGTATGATCTGACTGTCCTCGTCGATATCCTTTACTCTTTAGCACTTTTGCGAATCTATCAAACCATGCTCTCGGTGACTGTTTGAGTCCATATAGAGACTTTTTGAGTTTGCACACTTTGTTTTCTTTATCACCTCTGCTGAACCCTGATGGTAAAGTCATGAAAACTTCTTCCTCTAACTCTCCATTCAAAAAAATATTTTTAATGTTGAGTTGTTGTAACGGCCAATCTAGATTGGCTGCTAAGGACAGTAGAACTCGAATTGTATTCAATTTTGCTACTGGTGCAAATGTTTCTGTGTAGTCGATACCATATGTTTGGTTATATCATTTTGCAACCAACCGAGCTTTGTACCTTTTTATTGTCCCATCTGCTTTGTATTTTAGATTGAAGACCCATTTGCACCCAACCGGTTTCTTCCCTTTCGGTAGATCCGATACCTCCTTGGTCTTATTTTTCTCCAGTGCCCTCATTTCCTCCAATACAGCTTCCCTCCATTTAGGGGTTTCTAGGGCTTCTTCAACATTTCTCAAGATCTTTGTGCTATCAAGGTGAGATGTAAAAGCACGAAGTCCAGTAGATAAAGTATTATAAGACATAAATTTAGAAATAGGATGGAGAGTACATGACCGAGTAGGTTTTCTGAGAGCAATGGGTAAGTCAGGAATTTCTGAAGCTTCATGTGGAGCTATCATCGGTTCGGACTCTTTTGGTGCCTCGGTTGTGATGGTTTCTTTGTACTTTGATTTTGGCTTCCGTGAGTAAACCAATATCTCCTTATTACTTTGGTTTTCTATATCTCTCCCTGACTGTAAGTTTTCCTCTGTTAATGGCATATTAGATGGTAGTATGGGGTTGTTGGTAGATGTAGGATCAGGAGGATGAAGTTCGAATTCAAAGAACCGATCTTNTGTAAGTTTTCCTCTGTTAATGGCATATTAGATGGTAGTATGGGGTTGTTGGTAGATGTAGGATCAGGAGGATGAAGTTCGAATTCAAAGAACCGATCTTCTTGTAGTGTCTCCCCCTGAAGAGAGGTTTGTTTGAAATATGGGGTTGTTTCGAAGAAGGTGACATCAATACTTACAAAGATTCGTTTTGTGGAGGGATCATAGCATTTGTAGCCCTTTTGAGTAGGAGAGTAACCGAGTAAAACACATTTAATAGCTCGAGGATCAAGTTTACCTCTGCAATGAATATGAACAAAGGCAGTACATCCAAACACTCGTAAGGGAAGGTTGGAGCTAAGACAACAGGTAGGAAAAAGTGTTTGAAGTGTTTGGAGAGGAGACTTAAAGTTTAAGGTTCGACTTGGCATCCTATTGATGAGGAAGGTGGATGTCAGTATTGCATCCCCCCAAAACATTTTTGGCATATTAGAAGTGAATATCAACGCTCTAGCAATTTCTAGAAGGTGTCTATTTTTACGTTCGGCAATCCCATTTTGTTGTGGGGAATCGACGCATGAGCTTTGATGAATTATTCCATGGGATTGGAAAAAATCACCCATGGTGGCATTGAAGTATTCAGTGCCATTATCAGTACGTAAAGTTTGGATTTGTATTTGAAATTGCGTTCGGATCATGGTATAAAAATTGATGAATACAGATCGAACATCGGATTTATCTTTTAGTAGGTACACCCAGCAAAGTCGAGTGTGATCGTCAATGAACGTCACAAACCACTTTGCATGAGTTCGATTGAGGATTCGTGAAGGACCCCATAAGTCGCTATGTATCATGATGAATGGTTTGAATGGTTTGTATGTGGAAGTTGGGAAAGATGTTTGGTGATGTTTTGCAAACTCACATATTTCACACTGAATATCAAAAAACCGTTTATTCATAAATATTGATGGGAATAAACGTTTTAGGTACTGAAAGTTTGGATGACTCATTCTAAAATGTCATAACAAAATATTACTATCTCTGGGGACAAATGTAGAATTACAAAGTGTGAATTGTTGTTGTTTACTCACATCAGTCTCATCAAAATAGTAGTCTTTCACGTTCTTTAGCATTGCCAATCTTCGTCCTCGATGATAGGTCCTGAAAAACACAGTAAGATGGGAAAAATTTAGCAGAACAATTTGAGTTTTTGGTCAATTGGCTTATGGACAGTAAATTACACGACAACTTTGGAACATGAAGGACAGATTCTAGAATTATAGAGTCAGAAATTTTAATACTCCCTTTTTCTGCGACCGACGACAGTGAGCCATCTGCAATTTTAACTTTTAGGTTGCCGGCACAGGTGGAGTATGTAGAAAACAGATGACAGGAGTCCGTTATGTGGTCAGATGCTCCTGAATCAATAATCCAGGGGATTTTAAATTGATTTGCAGAGTGCAAAGCACTTAAAAAATTACCTTTGTGAGGGATTTTTTGCGGATGTTTGACTTGACGATTGGAGGCTGGAAAATATTTTGTAAAGTTGCTCCATCTGTTCGGTATTGAATGCACCGCTAGACTCAGTTTTTCCCATTTGGTGATCTAAAGTTGCTTGGTACCCACGATTTTTACTGGTTTGTCGAGGCTTCTAGTCGCTCGGTTTTCCATGTAGATCCCAACAAGTATCTTCTTTGTACCCTGGTTTTCGACAATGCTCACACCAAGGTCGACCTCGGGGTTCTGGACCCGGCCCAGTTATGCCTCCTTTAGAATGTAAGCCCATCATCCAAAGCCCATCATTTAAGTTATTTAGGCCATTATTCAAGTCCAACCCACTATTAAACCTAGCTGACCGATTATTTCCTTTAGTTGGCCCATTAATAGGGCTTGCCTCCTTATATTTCAGCCCATAGGTAGAGGGCCCAGATCTGTTAGAGATCAAACCAGAGACCTCCAACGTCAGCGTGCCCGATTCGGTCAACATGACCTTTCGCCGGTCCTCTTCCTGTCTGACTTCCGAAAAAGCTTCTCGCGACGTGGGTAGGGGTTGCCTGCCAAGTATCCGGCCGCGAACCTCGTCAAGATCGCGATGAAGACCCGCGAGAAATTCGAAGACCCGTTCCATTTCCAGCTTCTGCCGGTACTGCAAGCTGTCTTCGGCACACTTCCATTCCTCCTCTGAACTCTGATCTAATTCCTGCCATAATCCGGTCATCTCCAGGTAATATTCCGTTACATCTCGATCTCCTTGTTTCGTTTGCCATAATTTCATCTTTAATTCGAAAATTCTGGAAAAATTCTCGGAATCCGAATACATCTCTTCCACGGCCTCCCAAACATCCTTTGCAGTCGGAAGAAATAGGTATGTTCTCCCGATGGCAGGCTTGATGGAATTGACAAGCCAGGCAGTCACCATCGAATTCTTCGATTTCCACTTTTGAAGGAGAGCCATGTTGGTTGAGGCCGGCATCTTGGTTTCACCAGTTAAGTATCCAAGTTTTCATTTTCCGTCTATTATTAGCTTTATTGACTGTGCCCACTCTCTGTAATTCTTCCCATTCAATTTCTCTATAGAGAGTTGAAAAGTTGAGTTTTCGAGCCCTCTTGTGTTCATGGCAGGCGTGACTTTAGCTTCTGAGTCAGAGGTCATGGAGCCCCTGTCATCTGTGGCTGATTCGGCCATGTATTGGCTAGGTTAGAAACGAACCTGCTCTGATTCCATGTAAAAAGATGAATTGTGATTAATTTCTTAATGTTTATTCAATGAAAATTGGTACAATATATAATTTACAGGAATTGGTAAATAAGGAAATAAAACTAATACCCTAAAGTAGAAAGAAATCAGTACATATTTACACCCTACTAATTATGGAATGTAAATATCCCATAATCAAATCGGAATCAATTTGGCTCCTATCCTTATTTGATAGGATCCGGTTTCCACATTATTGATGCTCATTCACGACTTTGTCTCTGTATCAGTTTATTGGTTATGGATGAATCATTTTTTGAGAGTTCCTACATATTGGTCCATTGACTGATAGAAGTAATTCGTGATGGAATATTGCCATTTTAATGCTTGTTTCCTTTTGCTTTGTCATTGATCTTTCCATTAATATTAGTTCATTATATTTTTATTTCAGGCACATTTTGATTTATCTTAGATCAGACAATTATTTTGGGGGTTCACAAACATAATCTTCTTGTCTTATATTTCAGGGTGTGGGAATAATCGTTGCTGTAGGTGACTCTGTTAAAAACTTAAAGCCTGGCACTCCGGCAGCAATAATGACTTTTGGAAGTTATGCTGAATTCACCGCGGTAAAACATTTATATTTGTTTGACTTTGATATAGGTCGGTTTTGTTGTTCTGTTTTTATTTTTTCATATTTCTTGAGGTGATAAATGATAATATGCATGAACATGTAATTTAGGTACCTTCAAAACACATCCTTCCTGTGGAAAGACCAGATCCAGAAGTTGTTGCCATGCTCACATCAGGATTGACAGCATCTATAGCTTTAGAAAAGGTTTTTCTTCACTCATGTCTGAGATACTTGTTATTCTTTCTTAATTACTTTATTCTCCTCTGCCTTATTCAAGAATTTTTGTTTGAATGTACCATATTGTCAGCATAACCTTTATATTCATCTTTGCAGCTAGTAGAAAACGTTTCTTTTGTTCGTGTTATTTCATTTCGAAGATGTATTTCAATTAAACAATTTATATTGCTAAGCCTTTCTCCATTTGTTAACTTTGTAGGCGGCTCAAATGGAATCAGAAAAAGTAGTTCTTGTCACTGCTGCTGCAGGAGGCACCGGGCAGTTTGCTGTTCAGGTATATTTGTAATGACGACATGGATATCCATCTAATATTTTTCTACAAGTATATTTTCAGCACTAACATATGCCAATAATACATGGAACACGTGCAATGTGCATGGTGATTCTTAATCTATTTATCTGTTTTAAAGAAACTATCCCAATCCTTTTGGCCTTTACTCGTTTAAATTGATCTTTACTCGTTTAAATTGATCACCCCTTTTACTTGAGGGAAACTTCCATCTATGAGGTTGGTTGGATGGGTTAAATTATACAGCTTTACCTGGGGAGTGGCCTTTACATGTTGTCAGCTCTCAATGCCAGATTGCAGTAGAGCATCCTTGCCACTGCTCCAATGTCCATCCTTCATATATTTGTCCACTGTTTCTGTTCACCCTCTACGGTTTTGGGACGTTGAACTGAATAAGATCCTTTCTTCTAGATTTCTTATATCACTTTGATCCATATTTGCATCACCAAGAATGTGTAACATCTCTTAAATTGTACCAAATAGAAATAATATTCCTTTCCACTCATTCTTACTGCTATACTAATGAGTTTATAACAACTATTACTTACTGCAGCTTGCTAAACTAGCTGGAAATAAGGTTGTTGCAACTTGTGGAGGCAAAGAAAAGGCCAAGCATTTGAAAGATTTAGGAGTCGATCGAGTCATTGACTATAAAGAAGAAAATATCAAAACTGTACGTCTCTTGAAGATTTTGTTGTTTCATTTTTTAGTTTGCACTTGCATAAATGGTGGCCAGGATTAAGGATGTGGAAGGTGGAAAAATATAATGCACTCTAGCACGTCAAGGTTGAAATTTGCTTTGGTTTTACATATAATTGTTTGATTATGATCTCTTCCATCCTTTTTTATTTAACCTACACAAATCCAACTGCTCATGTTTATGTGATAGGAACAATTTCTTTCTTGGTTTTGTGTCCTACCTCTAAAAAGTCATGATATGATGGATCTACGTTGCAGACATGCCATTATGTGGGGGCCACTTCTCGTTAAAGCTCAATCCTATTTAATTTTCCTTTTAACATCTTTATCAAAATGGAGGGTTGTTCTCCTGGTGAAGAAGCTTGGTAGGGAACACACAGTTTCTTGACATTTATTGAGTTAAGATATCTTCAATGCGGTTACTCAGAAATAAAACTCCCAAAATATAAAAAGATGAATTCCTTGGATAAGATTCCAGAATATCTTGCAATGATAATCGGTAACTTTTTGGAAGTAAAACCTCTTGGACCGTGGCGAAAGATGATTTGAAGATTCTTTGAGTAATTTTATAATTGTGCAACTTTTTAGGAAAGGGTCAAAGGTCAATATATATTTGGCACCTAACATTAAGTTTGGGTGTGCTAGGTCACCCTTTTTTCTTTTATAAAAGAAGGGACTCGATTGTTGACAAGTCCTGAGTTGGTCTTAAATAGAGAATATTAGGATTGGTAGGTTAATTATGTTGTGCTGTGTTAGGCTCCCAGTTAAAGAACAGTTCCTCAAGGTTTATCATTATTTCTTGGTCACATATAGCACATGAATAATTGAGAAACCAAGAACATGTGCATTATTTATACGTGGAATTTAACTAAGATAAAAATGATATGGAGACACAATAACAGAGCCATGAAGGGGATCACTGTTGAAACTTAATAGATATGGAAACGTATACAAGTATCTACCAACCTACCAGGCCAGACAAACTCAAGGCATGAGGTTCACGTGTAAAACCTAAAAAATAGATTAAGGATCCTCATTTCAGGAAAGCCTTGGGATTTACTACCCATGAAGTTCCATATCAAAATATGAATGTGGGGAAAAAGAACTTCCATGATCTATCATAAAAGGAAATTCCAAGGTTATGTTATATGGTGATTTTCTTGATGTATTCTATGCGAATCGAGGGCCATTTATTTCAGGAGAGGACATAATGAGATGTCTACAAATGCTTAATTATGGGTGTGTTTGAGCCACATTATTTTTGAAGAATGTATTCTATATTATAAAAAAATATATATTAAAATAGTAGATTAATGGAGAATATGTGGTTGAAAAAGAAAGAAAAGTTATTGATGTGATAAAAAATATTATTTTATTGAAAAATGTGTGGTTGAAAATGAATAGAAGAATGATAATGAAAATTTTAATGGGTACTAAACAGGGACTATATGAGTTTTTCCATTGACAACAATATAAATGCTTAAAATCTTCCAAAATTGCTAGCATGTTCTTTTGTGTTTCCAGGTTCTAAAGGCTGAGTTTCCTAAAGGTGTTGATATCGTCTATGAGTCTGTTGGTGGTGAAATGTTTAATCTATGCTTGAATGCTTTGGCAAACTATGGTCGACTTGTTGTGATCGGAATGATTTCTCAGGTTTGGACTTGATTCTGAACATATTTAGTATTTACTTCCATCTGTTGGCATCAGTCTTGATTGACCTATTTAGACTGCTACTCGTATCAAAGGAAACAAGTTTCTTTATCATTTGATTCTTTGTCTCCAATTCGTTGTTTAACCTCTAATGACAAATTCATCTGATTTTAGTATCAAGGAGAACATGGGTGGAAGCCAGGAAATTATACGGGGTTATGTGAAAAGATTCTGAGCAAAAGCCAAACTGTGGTATGTGATCTATATTTTTACGTTTCACACGTTAATCGACTGTTATACTCTGATTTTTTTGCTATCGATGAATTGATTGGTGGCCATTTCCGTTTTCCTTGTTAATAGAGTAAAAAAATCAGAGTATAAAAAATAAAAAATGAACAATTCATCGGTAATGTTTGGCTTTAATTTCAGTTAATAGAGTAATTATGTTTTCAGATATATTTTTTTTTTTCAACCATGCTACAAGTACCCCCAGGCGCCCCCCCAATAGGGGGCCGCCACTTCTCAGTTCGATAACCAATTCGGTAAAAAATTATGTACAACAAGAATAATTCTTTTTTTTATTCATTTATCGTAAGTACTAGCACTAGACTTAGCTGCTTGAGTGTATAAATAGTTTACTATTGTTCATTTTTTATTTTTGTCCTATATTGCTCAGTACGTCGTTCTCAGTCCATTATCGTTGTTTTATCTGCCTTTCTATTACTGTTAATGCTGCTATTGAATGTTATATGGTCTTTATATATCCTAGCCATTTCAAATATTCATCTGTAGAAGTTCCAGCAGCCTTTTGATTTGGTTGCACAAAAAGTAGAATCTCCGTTTCACCTAACGTTGTCCTTGGCAATTTGACCTGTAATCAAAGGCTAATTTTACTTGCCTAGTGGCCTTGTAAATTGGTTTTCCAAATCAATTTACTCCAAACTGAATAGAGAATCATTTAAGGAAATGGTTCCATCTGTAATTAATGTCCATAGCCCGAAATATGACTTGAAGATATCCCATGTTCCTTTCTGCGCGACTCCGTTCAATTTGAACTTTGTTTTTGTTTTAACAGTATCTCATGATGATTGAATTACGACCAGATGACGTTTGATTTCTTGCGTTATTTTAATGTCTTGATGCCAAATGTTTTCAGACTGGCTTTTTCTTAGTACAATATGCTCACCTCTGGCAGCAGCATCTAGATAAGCTCGTTCGTCTTCACTCATCGGGAAAGCTCAAGGTAGAATGAATAACGATTTATCTCCATACCATTAGAAATGATTGTCACTCTATGTGGCCATGTGGCAGATGATATGCTAAGAAATGATAAAGACCAATTAAATGTACAGATATGACACCCATTTTATTTGTTTTATCATTTATTGTCACATCATGTGGTGATCATCTCTAATAGACATAAATAGCAACTCAGAGTGCATTTGCTCGGCACTGTTTGGTTCATATATGCACAGGAAGTTTCGGTCTGAATTACTTGACCACAAGTAGTCACAACCTACTGTCAATTATTCTTGAATCGGATTATTAAACTACTTGGGTCATCATGTGCATGTTTGGGATACAAGGAGCGAACAATATAATGACCTAGATTACACGTATCTTCACGAGACTTGCTTTATCTCTGAATGACAGGTTGCAGTCGATCCGAAACCATTTTTAGGCGTTAATTCGGTTGCTGATGCAGTTGACTATCTTCATTCTGGTAAAAGTGTTGGCAAGGTATCCATTCATTATCACAAGGCAGTTTCCTTATCTTTCTAATTTCTCTTTTTCTTCTGAGCTAATAATTTTGATTGCTATTTACACACTTCAATACCTTCATTGAAAACACTGCAGGTTGTTGTTTGCATTGACACATCGTATGGTCAACTACTAGCAAAATTATGAGCACGCTATGTTCAAGGACCTCCCAAAAACTTATTTGTTACTTTCGAAAATAATTATTAGTTGCGAGATTTACCAGATGTGCAATTTTTTAGTTGTACAAAAGCTGAAAAGTGAAAACCAGCCCAACAAAAAACCATAAGTACTTGCAAGAAATGTGACTTAATAAAAGGGAATAGGAGAATATGCCAGCCACTATTCTGCTTGCCATTGTATACTTTCAAGTATTTTTATATTAGTGTGTGTTTGGTATACCAGGCTGGATTAGAATTATTAATTTGTTAAATAAATTTTTAGCTTTATTTTCTTCCTCATATAGACAAGACAATGCAATGAATAAGATTTTAGCTTTAATTTCTTTTTCAAGATTATACCATTCAAAGTGTATGTTTAGTACCCATAAAAAATGAGTATGTTTTGTGTTTGGAAATGGTGTGAAAAACAATGTTCTAACTTCATTTTCTTAGCTCCATCTATTTCATTCAATTCATATCCACTAGATATTTGACTGAAAAGAAATTAAAAAGTATATAGTCCGTAACGGCCTAAATTTTATAATTTAATTCGCTACCAAAAGTTTTATTAAGTTTTGCATCGTGACATAATTTTTTACATAGCATTATGTATATCGAAGTTACACAAAAAAAAAATTCAAATCCTTTATCTATTTATGTGACAAATTTCTTTTACAATTACTATAACTGTTGATCACAAAAAATGTGCCAACATATCGAGTTCACTCGTGTTTTGTCAAGCTAATTTTGACATGTGATGACGGGTTACTAGTAAAAATTTTTTAAGTAAAACGCGGGAGAAGCTTTTGACACAAGACAAATATATTAAGGATCCGGTAATTACAAGAACAAGAAGATACGATAATGAACGATGAAATGAGAAATTGAATAAACTCCGACATTACATAACGCTATTCTTCGAAATTACAAAAAAATAAAAGGGTATATTTTTGTTTCTTTCCTCCCTACTTCCTTTTTCTCCAACCTCCTTTATCACACTAACAGGGTTTATTTATAGTATTGCATGTACAATGATGACCGTTGGATGGGGGACACGTGGCCTCGTCTCCTTGATTGAAACATGTTTCATAGGCATCATTTCAGACTGTTCTAGCTTTGAAGCGCCTTAAATGCTTCTGAAGAGGGCAGCTAACACATGCCCTGTATTAACATAACTAACTTCTCCATTCATTGTAGCCGTCCCATCAGTCATTCCAAGAAGATCTTTGGTACTTTAAGATCTTCAAACGTGGGTCATCATCTGTCATGGTTAAGCCTCAGATTCAACATTAGTTTGAGGCATGGGCCTCGGAGCTTCGGTTTGAACTAGAAATGCTTGTGCTTCCACCTTTGGTTGGGCCTTGATATTGAGGGATGCTTCGGTAATGGTGGACCTCGGAAGTGCATTGGGCTTCGGCGATAGCGCGTCGGCCAAATGGGCTTCAGTTGCTTCTTTACCTTTTGGGCCATTGTGCCTTGACCAGTATGGGCGCTACAATAACTATTCATTTTAGAGGAAATTACAAAAAATCAGGTGTTTAAAAATTGATTTTCAAAAATGAGGTTGAAAGTTTAATTATTCAAAAATCAAGTAATAATTTTATATTTTAATAAATATATTAATCTTAAAACCCTAACTCACTTTCTTCCATCTCTCTCTCCCTCTCTCTCTCTCCCTCCCTCTCCCTCTCACTATTGC
>CAIGRN010069060.1:0-13423 GCA_903798345.1 Fraxinus anomala
CCCATACTTGGTCACAGATCGGCCAAATCGTTGGTCATAGACACTCTTCGTCCCATCCGTCCCCCACCGTCTCCCCATCCATTGCCACAACCACCATCATCGTCACCCCGCCACAACACCACCACAACCACCGACACAATAATAACAAAAAAGACTGCCACCACAGTTCCACCACACGGACCCACACACACACAGATCCACCACACGGATTCCCACATCCCCCACACACAGCAGATACATCGACGTCCCGTTCGCACCAGGTCGAAAACCTCAGCCACACCTACACCGCATCGAAGAAATCCACCGCATCTAAGATCACCGCACACACACAACACCGCAAGGCACACCCACAGCACATCCATTGCACACCGGCACACCCACACACCCATAGCAGCAGCGCCTCGACGCTGTGAACGGCAACGCGATGCTGCTGTGAACAAAGGGAGAGGGAGAAGGGGTGAGAATGGAGGAAAAGTGAGGGAAAAGAGAGTAGGGAAGGAGGCGGCAGAGGGATGGGGAGTGCAAGGAGAGAGAGAGAATGGAGAGAAAGACGGAGGGTGGGGGTGTGTGAGGAATTGATCAATTAGGTTAAAAGATTAATTATTTAAATAAAATGATAAAAAAAACCTGATAAATGAAAAAAAAAATGTGAAAACCTGAATTTTAAAAAAGTCAAACTTAAGACCTGGTTTGGTGTAATTTCCACAAATATTAATATGCGGCTCAATAACTTTTAAATCCTATTATAGCCCATTAAGTCAAGTTTGGAAAATTTTGGAACCCAAACCTTAGCTTAAATCATGATCCCAATTTCCTAAATTTCCACTTACCATGTTCTCCATCGAGACTTAATGAAAATGGCATTCCAGTGGAATTTACGTAAATCAACTCAGTTGACTTCGAATTTGGGTTGGTCCAAAAAATCGACCCAACTCAACTCATGCATCTACACCCACCACTATCGGCAACTCCATCCGACAATTCCGCCCACACTAGAATGATATTTTGGCTCCATGATGCATAGTCCAAGCTCAAAGCAAGAAACGAGTTTGACTTAAAATCCACACAATTGGGTTGATCATCTCTAGAAAACTCTATATTTTTAAAAAGTATATTCTACAATTTAGAGAGTATCTATAAATTTATAGAGTAATTTTTTTTTTTAAAATACTCCAATACACTCTTTATATTTAAAACTTAATTTTATAACTCCAAAAAAATATTTATTATTTTTTCATATTTTTTATTCTCGTTAGCTTCCCTCTAAAATATTATATTATTTTTTTCTATTAAATATTGAAATATTTTGAATACATTTAATTATAGAGAGTGTGTTTGATTATTTTTAAACATAAAGAGCATTTTTTTATAAAAGTATATTGTGTTTAATATAAAGTATTTTTAAATTTAGAGGATAAAATTTGTTATACACTTTAATAATATTTTTTTATTTTGGCTCTTTATTTTATTTTTTCAATAATGGTTTATTTTTTTCCCTTCATCTTTTATATAACATTTTTTCAGCCATCAATGATCCATCAACTCAAATATGTATATAATAAATTGTGAAGTGGAGCATTAATATATGTGATTTATAAAGCCACTATTTGAACCTCATTTAAGAAATAAAGTATTGAAATATGCTACTTAGTAAGCCATTTTTTAACTTCCATTTTCTAAAATCTATTTTTTTCTATTCATTTTCAAATACACATTTCATGTGACCAATTGCTTTCATCAAAATCTATTGAAGACCTAATTTCTAGATAAATAAAACATGGACAAAATGCAATCACCTGAGAGATTTCTTAAGCAATTTTAATCAATTTTTTTTTATCCATTTTAATGCAATCCTTTCTTTCTAGTTGTTAACCAAACCCCACTAATAACATATGTGACGGCCAAACGCTGCACCAAGAAAATCATTATCCATTTCCTAAATGAATAATGTTACGTAATTTCATTCGAGTTGCAACTCTAATTTATGTGATGTTAGATGATACTTATCATTTAATGTCATATCAATATCATTTAGATTGTAGTTGCAATTCTAGTGAGACTAAATAACATTACTCTTCCTAAATAATCCATACTAGATTTTCGCTATTCAAGATGCAACGAGGTTATGTCAATAATTCAAACATGTTGCCAAAGTCAAGACAATTTGCCCTTGTTTCAGCCCCATTTTATAAACTCATTTTCCCTAAAACTCATTTTTAACTTTTTTAACTTCACATTTTTTTACTAAAAATAATTTTACACGGAAACTCAAAATTTCTTCTACTTTTTAGTCACACACTTTTAAAAAAAATTACTATTTTAAAACACATTCTTTCATGTAAATGGAGCTCAAACATATTGTTCCAAACCGATTCACCACCTTAATTACTCTTTATCTCCATGTCAATGACTAATATCTTTACTTAATCTTGAATTTTTCTATTTATATCAAATTTTTTAATAATTAGACTACATTTTAATTGTATGAAATGTTCATGATCTTTATACATTATTATACTTATATCTCAAAACATTTTTTTCTTCGCATTCTTATTCTTAAATTAATATAAATTGTTTCTGATTATAATTTCTTTCCAAAATTTTCTTTAAGAGGAAATAAAAGACTCGTTTGCCCATTGTATTTTTAAATAAACAAAATAAAAAATAATGCAAAAATGTGATTAAAATATTTGATCCTTATTTTAAAACATGTTAACAATATTTTTGACCAAAAACCATGATTAAAGATAAAAATTTTGGATCATTGAAAGGAAAATATTAGAATATGATGAAAAAAAAAGATAAAAATATAAGTATGATAATAAATAAAGGTAAATGATCTTTAGCCCTTGTTTGGTGCCTATTGTTTTTTTTTTTTTTTTTAAATTGTTTCAAGATTATTTTCAACTACATATTTATACAATAAAATATTTTACATGTATATTTTTAAAAAAAATCTTACTTTTTAACCACACATTTCCCTAAAAATACTATTCAAAACTCTTTTTTTTTTTTAAAAAAAAAATGTTCACCAAATATGTGCTTAGCCCTTGTGTGGTCCCTATTATTTCAAAAAGGGGAAAATTCATATCTTTGGTATAAAATATATCCCAATTCAAAACTTATACAATAAATTTAAATTTTCAAACCTCAGGTGATAACTAGATAATTAAAAGTATTTTATCATTTAAATATATTAAGGTCACGATTATATAATTAATGATCACAATTACACACTTATATGTCACAACTTATTTAACAATCGCATACTATCAAATTAATTAATCACAAATTAAGCCTATGTTTGTCTACCATTCATCTAAAATTCTATTTGCTACAGTAAAATTTTTCACCACACATTCACTCAATAAAATATTCTACATACAAATCAATAATGTGACTTTAAATTTCAACAACACATTCTCCAAAAAATACCATTCAAAACTCCATTTTTCTCCCAATAATGGGAGACAAACAAGCTCTAAAAATACTATAGGTCAAAAAACATAATTTTTATAGATCACAACTTATTTAACAGTCACATATTTTCAAATTAGTTGGTCATTATTTTTCAGTCACAAATTATCAATTTTGTAGGTGACAATTAAATAGGTTATTACAAATAACCAAATAGTTGCTCACATACACCAAACATTTCACCCTCACCTCAATTACAATCCACTACCAATACTTGGTCACAAACACTCTTCATCCGGTCCGCCCCCACCACAACCACCATCAACACAACACCATCTCCGTCAACCACCTATATCATCGTCGTCGATGTCGACCACCAACACCATCCCACTAGCATCACCAACATCATCACCACCTTACCACAGCAGTCAACATCACAACCACCATCGTCAACATCACAATCACAACCACCCAACTACAAACACCGCCACAATTTGTAAACCACCACCAACTGCCCCTAAAACTCCAGATTTTCACCATTAGCACCATCACCTTACCGCCAACACCCAAAACAACCCACAACATATCAGGGGGAAGAAATACCACGTCACCATTGCTGCAACGATGACTATAGCGCACAGTACCGTCGCAGCTGCGACGACTGGAGCACGGAGTCGTCCCAAACGTATTAGAGAGAAGAAACACCATATTCATGTCGTTGTCATCCTCAAAACCACATCCATGTCGTCGTCGCTACATCAAGTACTGTAGCGTGCAGAGCATCATGCAAGGCCCCTTCACGCGTAAGGTCATTACTGCAGCGGCGCTAACGCTCACCACATTCACAGTGCTTTTGAGCGCTGCGCACAGCGACTTTACTGACGAATCTCGTTGAGGAGAGGGAGAGTGAGAGATGAGACTTCAGCTTCGTTGAGGAAAGGAAGAGTGAGAGGATTCTGACTTCGTTGAGAAAGAGAGAGAGAGAGAGAGAGAGAGAGAGATAATTGATTAAGGGCATATTTGGTGGAAATTAAAATCTGATTTTAATTTAAGTCAAATTCAAACAATCAATATTAATCACATTTTTCATGGATCCCACATATTTTCAACCACACATTTCAAAAATTTCTATCACAATCCACTAAATATCTAATTTTAATTCCCACCAAACACCATCTAAAATGATTTAAGATTGAAATTAGGTATAATTATTAATATTAAAATATTGAATTGTCACTTTATTTTTTATTAAATATACTTCATACTTGATTTTTAGTGTTATCTTTAAATACCCACTCTAGTGTAATTTTCATTTTCAAAAATACATTTCTCTTCCACGTCTTCAATAAAATAATATTATACACAAATGCAAAAAAAAAATCCTTATTTTTTAAACATATATTATTCATCAAATCACTATTATAAAATACATTTTTGACAAAAAATGACGATCAAACCATAGTTATAAAACTCGGCTCGGCTGGTCAGTCGAAAAACCAGCGGCTTGGACCCTTGATCGAGTGAGACAGATTAATTTGATAGAAATGTACTTGATTCGGTCAAAATCGAGCTTTGACCGAGTTGACCGGCTATTTACCCAATCTGGTTGACGGTTTGATTGGATTTTGAAATCATCTTCCAAAATTTTTGGGTCCAAGGGAATTGAATATTGGACTTCTAACAAAAATAATGAATTCCTCACCACTCGAACATAAAGTGTATGCAATAACTTATATAACTAATGAATCATTTATAACTTTTATAAAAATATTATTTTAAAAAATTTTGGTCCAACTTTTTATATTATTTTATAGACTTAAATAATTAGTGAAAAATAAATTAAAAATTTTAAGTTTGCCCCTAAAAAAATCATACTTTATATTTTTTTGTAGGTTTTTATGCAATAATTTGTTGGTTGAACTACTGGGTCACCGGTTGAATCACTGGATCACCGGTTGAACCATTAACACATTAACCCACTGCATTATTCGGATCTATGTCTAAGTCGAATCTGACAACTATGGATCAAACAATCTCTTAAATCTAATTGAAAATTGTGATTTATTTATAAAGAATAATGCTTCATGCACGCTAATTTTTTTTTTAAAATACATGTGGGGCGCCCTTTTGTGAGGGGCATGTACAACCCCTGTTATTCATTTATAAAAAACAAAAAGTAATGTGAATATAACCATCTTTTCAAAAGCCAATACCCCACTTTGAGCAATTCAATTACAAATTTACCCTCACTGACAGATTCTTTTGAAGAGAGGGACAGGTAGAAGAAGAGAGAGAGAGGGAAGATCCATTTTGAATCAGTTAATTTCAGTTAATAATTTATGAAGGCACAACCACAACAATGGTGACGGACCAAGAGATTGCGGAAGGAGTGGAGACTCTGCTTCGTCAGTCAGACCCTAACACCGTTACTTCTCTAAACGGTGTCGTTCAGCAGCTGGAAGCCAAGCTAGGGTTAGACCTGTCCCACAAAGCCGGCTTCATCAGGGACCAGATTAGCCTCCTCCTCCGGTCGGAACCCGTGCCGAAAGACCATTTTGCGCCTGAATTTCACACTCAATACCCAAACCGTAGCCAGCCCCCTCAACAATTTATCCATGCCCATGTCGTCTTCCAGCAGCAGCTCAACCAACAGCACAATCCCTCCCCGCCACCGATACGGCCTCAAGTGCAACCCCCTCCACCGCCACCACCGCTAACTGTGGCAAAAACTGAAGCTGACGCTCAGAATGTAGTGGCAAAGGCTTCTGAAACACCAAAAGGAAGGTGTGTTTTCGCCCAATTTGTTTTTGTAAACAAGGTCTTGGATTTGGGGTTAATTAGGGTTTCGGTTTTGGTAAAAAAGTGAAGTGGCGTCATTAAAAAGCTTAAATTTTGTTGCGGTTTCGTGGTTGCTTTACTCAGGGTTATAGACGGTCAAGTTTCATTTATTATGGTTATCCATTTTCTCTGGTGCAGTTAAAGTGAGCAGGGTTTTTAATAGGTAATATTGCGTGGTGCTTGTTTGACAGTGCCATTTTTGTTCCTTTAGTGTGATTCTGATTGTAATTTGTTTAGAACTGGTTATTCTATCTTTAATTCATCATTTATTTAGTTCTCTTGTTTATCGTGGAGGTACACTCGTTCTTTTATAATTTTATTAACTCGTGCATGAAATGAGAAGCAGTTTCTAATTTATTTCTACAAAGCACACATCTCTGCTGCGGCAATGTTCTATTTAAAGCAAAAGATCTAGTGCATTTTTATGCCATTTTGATATGACATCGATAATTATCCAACCAAGATATTTATATTATCAATAACTTTCAATCAAGACAAGCCAATGGCAGATATATGGAATAGGATTTAGAAAGCTATGTTTTAAATGGTTGTCACTGAAGGTTTTTAGAAGAGATGGAAATTTCTTCTGGCTTTCCTTGACAAGTTTTCCCTTTGTTACGTTGACTGGGAAACACCAAGCTTCATCCATTTAGCTATGAATGCTCAGCTGTTTTTCAGATCAAATGGATGGAAAGATGTTTTATCAAGGCCTTACTAGTCTTTCACTCTTCTGTATGGTCTCAGCCCCTATTTGTTTTTGTATTTATACCCATTTTATATTAGAATTTTGGTCGGGGATACCATAGAGAGAAATGAATAATGTTTACTGTTTCATTTTGGAACATTGTTCGCCCCATCTAGTTTGAGTGGTACTAAGTTGTACGAAAATACTTGGATACAAATACATGCACTACCAAATTAACTTGTCTAACATCCCCACCCAACCCCAACTTGTGCATGCACGCACACAATCTCTCTCAAAGAAATAATGGGAAAGCGAAATGGCAAGCAAACACAAATCCTCAGATGCACAGTTCACGCCCGTGTGTTCCTGTTTTGATGGGGTGCTTTCGTATGGTATCCAATGTAAATTGTCAAAGGCTGATAGGTTATTATTTTATACTGCTGTCACTAATTCATTATGCTGTGTGCATCTCTTCTGATCTAATAATAAATTGGATAGAAACCTGATGCATGTAATAATCTAGATGAATATTAACAGTCTTATTACTTTGAGTGGAAATATATTTTACTGTTTAAAATGTTTTACCCACATGCTTGAAGTTCTCATTTTTATTCTTAACGATCATTACTTAATTTTCAGAATGCGACTGCATGAATTAATATGATTTCTATGCAACAAGTGTTATTTATTTTTTTTAGTTTGGAAGTTTAAAACAGTAGGTGAGGGTGCTTTCCACTTGTGCAAAGTTTCTGTTAATGTTTTGGTTTTAAGTTCCAATGCTTTGATATTGCCACTTTATATGGCAGCTGGTGAAGAATAAACCTCATTGTTCACGACAACCAAACGAGACAAATGATTTGTTTCACTTGCCTTTTTATTTCAGCACTCCAGCTCGAACCAAAAGAAGAGGCGGTCCAGGTGGTCTAAACAAAGTATGTGGCGTTTCACCTGAACTACAGGCCATTGTCGGGGAGCCAGCATTGTCGAGGACAGAGGTTTGGATCTCCAGAGCAAACAGTTTTCCTCTTTTCGAGATCATTATTTACATTCATTGTTTATTTTATCCTGTACCAGTGCTAATTGTATGGAATACTGAAGTAGACTGTTGTCTGTGATTCAGATTGTTAAGCAGCTATGGGCATACATCAGGAAGCACAACCTTCAGGATCCAGGTAACAAGAGAAAGATTATCTGCGATGATGCCTTGCGATTGGTTTTTGAAACAGACTGCACAGACATGTTCAAGATGAATAAGCTGCTTGCAAAGCATATTATGGCACTTGATCCAACAAGTATGTATGATGAGCACGAGAGCAAATTTGACATATATGATTTTCCTGTGATGTTCTTTCCTTATTCGTTATTGTTGTATGCAAATCAAACATTTGCAGAAGAATCTGGTCAAGCGAAGAAACCAAAGGTTGAAGATTATCCTGAAAAGGGAAGTACGGAATGCAGTCCTCCTCCTGTTATAATATCAGATTCACTTCTAAAATTTCTTGGCACTGGAGAAAGGGAGATGCTCCAATCTGTGGCACTGGGACATGTTTGGGATTACATAAAGGTTAATAAGCTTGAGGTAGGATTACTTAAGGAGTCATCATAATTACTCTAAAATTCTAAATACATATTTACAAAATTAAGCAAACCCATATCATACAAGTCATTGATAATAAATAAATAATAATGCAGGATGAAGTCACGTACACATACTATTAAGGCTCGATTTGTTGTACGCCTAGTTATTGACTTTCATAGTTTAGCCTCTGTTTGATCCACATTATTTTTTTCATTATTATTCTTCTACTCATTTTCAACCACACATTCTTCAATGAAATAATATTTTTTATCACATCAATAACTTTTCCTTCTTTCTCAACCACACATTCTCCATCAATCTACTATTTCAAATACATTTTTTCAAAATAATGTGAATCAAACACACCCTTAATATTTCAAAATCTTGATGAATTTTTTTGATATCTCTTTTTGTTTATGTTGCCTTCCATTTTAGCATGTCTATTTTAGTTCTTCAAGCATTAAATGAAATAAATTCTTTACGTTATTATTGATGGTCAAAATACTTTGCAAGCAAATATTTTAAATTGGGCTACTAAGTGAAGAAAATATTGTATATAAAATTGTGTATTAATATAATAGTTGAGCAAATTTTGTGTCTTGGATAAGTAAATTTTTCTTTGTATTTGATGGAACTCATAATTTCTTGAGTAACGGGCACAACTATGAACTATCTATGTATAAAAGAGCTTGCTTGTAAATTAGAAAAATGGTGTAGACAGCTGTAACTTGTTACAAACTAAGTCATGATTTCAAGGATTTCATTAATTGATACATGTCTCTTGCCAACTCAATGTGTGTTTGCTCGTTTTATGGCGTAGGCTAGTTGGCTTCTGTAACTTGTTAGTTGTTACACATAGGTCACGATTTCAAATTTTTATTATTTGATATGTGTCTCTTGCCAAGTCACAGTGTGTTCGATCGCTTTTATTTATTATGACAATCATATTTGATTTTGTACATGTACTTGCATTGCAGTCCTTAAATAAAAGTTTCTTCAACTTGCGGGCTTCACCCATCCATACTCAGTGAGCTGTTTCAAAAAATATGTGAGAATGCAGCTCAAATTCATGACTTGACATTGAATCTCCTATTAGAATAAAACCTATAGGATGCTGCCACATTTGCACTTGTGTACCCTTGCGAAGCTCTAGATTCTTGTGTGCTGAGTGCTGATTATAAGTTGGACATGTCATCTGTGCATTTCAAAATCTTCCTTATCTGGTTTGTCTTGTATAGGATCCTCTGAATTCAATGACGATTCATTGTGATGCAAAGCTTCAGGAGCTTTTAGGGTGTAAAAGCATTTCTGCTTTGGGAATACAGGAGTTGATTGCACGCCGTCATTTATTTAAGCGTTGATGGTGCTTTCTCATGTGAAGTGGTAAGTGTGAAATGATTGGAAATGCTAATGTGCAAAAGGAAGATTTGCATCATTATTATTTTCAAAAAAGGAATTAATTAACCTACTTCCACTACATCTCAGTTTTTCTCAAATGCGTGATTTATTTTTCAACATTTTCTTCTTATTTCGTGGCACCTGTAGGAAGGTGATCAATGCTTTCATCCAATTAGGTACATATGGCTTCTTTATTCTACTTTAGCTTGAATGTGACCATTGTCTTCCGTTTCTCATGTCGAAATGGCTTTAGTTTTGTATTTGTGCATCAGTAAAGTTCGATTTAATATTACCAAGTTCTATTCAAGTTAGACCAAGCTCTCCATGATTTTCTCTTGCCTCTCATCAGGAACTGTCGAAAATTCTTAGTTATTCAATTTCTGTATTGCCTATATATGTACTTTTTTTGTTGCGTTTGGAAAGACCAATCAGTCGACCTTACTTGTCGGGCTCTCACCTGGAATACTTAGTCCACTATGATGACCCTTTTTGTTTTACTTTTGTAGGTATCTGGAGGTTTTAGCTAGCTAATTGTTTGGATGACCTGACTGATCTACACAAAGTTATTGGCAAGAATCATTTTGTAATTACAGCAATGCTTAACATCTTTGTAATGGATGACCTGACTGATCTACACAATGTTATTGGCAAGAATCATTTTGTAATTACAGCAATGCTTAACATCTTTGTAATGGATAGAAGTACTCACCGGAATTATATATTTTGTGAACACCATAGAATTGGTGATGTAGATTTCACATGTTTTGCAAGCTATTAGTCGTTAATTCTCTCGTGTAATCAGTTTTGCCTTTGTTTGGTTTAGATAAAAATCAAAATTTTAGTAGATTTTGATAAATGGTTGATGGAATGGATAGTTGAAAAGTTTGGATCCCATTAAATGAATGGTTAAAATTAATTGTTGATTTTGACTTTAATTGTTATCTACTTTTTTAACTAAACCAAACGGGACTTTATGTCATTTTTCTGGTTTGCATTCGTATGCCCATGTATCCTCATGAACCTTCAGAACGATGGATGATAAATTTCGGGGATTATTGCATCGCTAAAGTAAATAGATTTTTGTCTATCTTCAAGAAAGATATGAACTCTGCTTGAAGATGTTATCGGAGTCGGAAATGAAATTGAAATCTGGCAATTCATGGTTTCATTAATTTATTATCATTGAAGGAGCAGCCTATGCATTTAATTGATTTCTATTTTTCCTTCAAATCATTTGTAAGATATTTTTCTTGATTTGTGGGCATGCTTAGAGGTGTAGGGTGATCGGGTCATGCATTGGAGCACAGCCTATCGCGAACCGAGTCAAGCAGGGATTAGTGGTCACGAGCCTAGCTATACAAGCCCAACTTAGCTGACCCACAACCTTTTCCGTGTGGGTCGTGATGACTCTTGAAGCTCTGCATCTTTAAAGGCTTGTTTGGAAGTTTTTTTTTTTCATTGGTTTTGAGTGGTACCATTTATGAAAGGTTGAAAAAGAGACGTTTGCTAGGTTTTTTGGGCACCGATTTTGGGTGGTTTTTAACTGGTGTAGTAAAATTTTAACTGGTTATCTCAATCCATTAAATCGATGAGTTTTGATTGTTTACCTTATTCTCTTCTAATTTTATCTTCTATAAAATAATTATTTCCAATCAACGACTAAAAAATTATTTATAAGCAAAAAAATTATATTATAATTATGAGATAAGAAAATTCATTATAATTAAAAAATTACTTATAAGTAAAAAACACTTATATATATATATATATATATATATATATATATAATGTTTATAAAATAAAAATGCTACTAATGAGACAAAAATTCACATGTAAAAAATTAACTTCAAATTATTTAAAGGTATAAAATGAACTTATAATTATGAAATCTACTTATAAGTAAAAAATATTAACTTGGAAATTTTAAGGAAATATTTAACTTTATTTAAGTTTTTAAGTTAAATATTAACTCATATGTAAAAAAATAACATGTAAGTAAGAAAAATAAATAAGAAACTATAAACTAAAAATTTTACTAAATGATATATATGTAATTTTATTTTTTTAAAATAAAATTCAGAACCAATGGATAATAAAATCCTAGGCATGAGTTGAACACTTTTAAAAATCGTTACTAAAATCATTCAAAATCAATACTAAATTACTCATAAACGCTTTAAATTGATATTTTAAAAAATGCTCATAACTGGTACATCGAAACTTCCAATCAAGCTCTAAGAGACTATAAGGGGGGTGTATTCAATTGTGACTTTTGAAGACTTTGATTGACTTTTTTTAAGTGATGACTTTTGTAGATTTCATGGATTTTTTAGAGATTTGTATGGAATTAGCGGAAGTCTTTTGTAAACTTGTAAACTTTCATTTTAAAACTTTTAGAGACTTTTATAGAATTCAAAAGACTTTTATTTGAGATATAATTTATGTGAATCTGGTGCAATATTGTGAAATTATCACATGCGAGGTGGTGGTTCTTACAATTCCACATCTCCTTCCTTTCCCCCTATATAATAAAAATATTTTTAAAAAAAGAATGAAAATTTAAGACATTTATTAAATAAAAAATAAATTTTATATTCATTATTATTAATATAATATACATTTAAAGAATAGATAAAAGATATATATTTAAATTTAATTATAAATTAGTCTATATAAAATTTTATAATGGAAAAGGAAAAAAAGTTATAAAAATACAATTTAATTTTTTCATAGAAAATAGAAATAAACAATAAGAGAAAGAAAGAAAAAAAGAAATTAATACAATCAATATGAATTTTTTTTTTAATCGTAACTCTAATGTTTGTAGAATGGAAAATGAAAGAGAAATATTGAAAAAAGAAATATATATTAAGTTCTTCTTCTTTTTGTGAAAGTCTCCCAAAATCTTGTTATTAATAATAGACAAATTTTGAGATTTTACTTGAGTACTTTCCGCTTAAAAGTTAATACCATGGAGACTTTTATAAAAGTCTCTAAAAGTCATAAAAAAATAAATACCCCAAAACTTATAGAGACTTCTAAAAAATTTCAATTGAATACACCATAACTTTTAGAGACTTTTTAAAAGTTTATAAAAGTCTCAATTGAATACACCAATACTTTCAGAGAGTCTCCAAATGTCTACATTAAATATCCCTAAATTTTTTAAATTCTCAAAAGTCATTAAAAGTTTCAAATGAATACATCCCCTAAAAATGTGATTCTTCATTTTAAAGAGTTAAACGGGTTCTTTAAATAAAATGTGGGTCTGACTTCTTACCTAATTTGGCCTCTATTGGTATTTTATTATTATTATTATTATATTAGGTAAAATTGCGAGTTTCAATATTCCACTATTTGAATTATTCATATTGTATTGAATATATTACCTATTGACATCTAAAAAGATATACTAATTGAAAAATGATGAAAAATAATATATAATTATTGGAAAAATAAAGATTTTTATTGACGTATATCTCTATTATGATCAAAATGCTCTTACA
>CAIGRN010069061.1:0-13197 GCA_903798345.1 Fraxinus anomala
GGCGCACCGAGACGTCCCAGCTAGGTTGGCCCTTCCTTAGTACCCTCATCATCTGCCTCCATCTGGGCTTCTCATTAAATAATTTCAATAGAATGCGCTTGTAGTAGGTATTACATTACAGAAACTAGTTGAACATCCTAGCTACTATATGTACAAAAAAAACATCACGTGATTTGAAATCCCTGCATGTTGGTTTACTGATATTACTTCTTGAGATGCTCGGTGTTCCCCAACTTGCCTAGTGGATTTCCTTTCAAGTCCTTTAGGCTATAAACTCCATTTCCAAGGTTACGAATCACCTCATATGATCCTTTCCAATTTGGCTCGTGCTTTCACAGAGGATGCCCCGCTGCTGTTGCTTCCCTTAGTGCGAGATCCCAGGCTGAAAAGCTTTTGGTTTCACCCTTCGATTAAAGTACCCAGCAGCCCTCCGCTTGTAGGATGTCCCTCATAGCTGCTCTCTCTCTCACCGTGTCAAGTAGGTCGAGCTCCGTACTGGTGGTCAAGATATCGAGCTGCTTTATTTTCATCTTACCAGTGTCGTTTAGGACTTCTACGGGAACAACGGCCTCCATTCCGAATGGTAACTTGAAGGTTTCTACTGTTGGTTTTCGCAACGTCGTGTGATCCGCCCACAACACATTGGTAATTCGTCTTCTCAAAGCCCTTCTCCTTTTCCAGTCTCATCTTCAAATCCCATAAGATCGCTCGATTTGTTACTTTCACCTGCTCATTAGACTAGGGGTAAGCAACGAACGTGAGTCTGTGATCTATGCGATAACTTGAACATAAGGCCTTGAAGCCATTATTGTCAAATTGCCTGCTATTATCAGTGATGAGGACTCTCGATATGTCGAATCTGCATATAATATTCTTCCAAATGAAGCTCTATACTTTTGCCATCGTGATAGTAGCCAAAGGCTCCGCCTTGACCCACTTTGTGAAATAATCAATAGCTACCAGCAAGAATTTTCTCTGCCTTTTGGCCATAGGTAAAGGCCCTACTGGTTGATTGATTCGCTCGTCCCATCGTTTTCACTTCGCTGGATGAAGATTAAATGAATGTTTTATACCCGATAAAAGGAAAAAGAAGACTATGGCGAAGGAATAAGTGAAGAGAAAATTACATTGGGGGAGAATGAAGAGGATGAAATTTTGACCAATGAAAAATGGGAGTGAAAGGAAGGCACTCACCTCTTTAAATAGAAGTTGATTTTGAATTTTTTTGGGGGAAAATCCCCCACCCCCCTCTCCCCTCCTCCCCAAAACAAAAACTCACTTAAGGGGTGCCACTTGTACAATGTTTCATCACTTTACGTCAATTGGGTTGCTCGACCCACTTATATCAAATGTCGACACACAAATAAAAAAAAATTAACCAATGTAAAGAGGCTACCCCTTATCGATAAACATCGACAAGAGGTAGAGGGTCTAGATATAAGATGGCATTAATAATGATCTATGATGACCACAAGGTGAGGATTACTTGATAGGCACTCTATGCAGAGCACCTCATGTTTGGCCGTCTGCCACCATGAGGCCCTTTACGTTCACATAGACCGTCTACCACTACATGTCGCCTACCACCACGAGGTCATTGACTACTATGGGGCACCCTATGTTCACATGGGCCATCTACCACTATAAGGCCACCTACCACCATGATGTCATCGACTACTATGGGGCACTCTAAGTTACTACTATAAGGCTGCCTACTACCACGAAGTCGTCAACTACTATGAAGCACTTTATGTTCACATGAGTCTTCTACCTCTATGAAGCCAACCCCACACTTAACCCTAAAAATGGCCACGAATTGGATGGAAATCGCTCAACGACAATCGTAGATACAACCAACCGCTAAAGAAGTGAGGATCATCCCTTCAGAACGTGGGTAAAGTGGGATGAGTTACGTATGACACGTGGTACCAATAACTAATGGACATGTACGTTACATCAGATGCCTATAAATATCCCTAAGGTGAGAAATGTATGGATTTAGGAACCCGAACTATTTAAATATCAATTACATTTCCTATTTTCCTAAACCATTTACTTATTCTCACGCTGAATGTACAATGGGGGAGAAAGCTCCAACCTCATTTTGCAGGTACCATTTATCTATCGAAGCAGCCAGAATACCCTACACTTCAAGGAGAACACGGAGGTCTAGCTCGTTACAATCTAATAACCTTGCTTCACATATCAACGTTCAGCACTGTGCTCACAGGCAAAACCATGAATTCTTTTAAGTGTAACTTATTTCAAGTATATGAATCGATATTTTATGGGCTATTTTGCTTATATCTGTGCTAAGTATGGACTTCCAAAATGATTGGAGTAGTCACTTGTTATATGTCTTGATGCTTCTACCTTAATCTAGTGAACATAAATTTCTTTATCTTTGTTAAAACATGTGATGTAAGTACATTGTAAATCAGGCTGTCGCCTCTCGTCCTGGCTCTGCCGAAACCTTAAGTTCTGTCCATGGCGGTTGGCACTGACAGAATAAAGTAAATATAGGCAGGAGGAGTCGTCCAAGGGATAAGCGTGAAGAAGATTGGATGAATTATTTGTTCGGGACTTTTTTTGTAGAGGGCTTTTGTTTTTGGGCGACCATTTTTTTTCTTATTTAAACATCATTTAGTTAATTAGCTCATTCTCCCAAATACCCATTCCAATTCATTAACCATCCTATTATCAGATGCTGAAATTACGATATTTTCTCATTTCCAAATTCCAAACCCTTTATAGTGCCACCGACTGTTGCTGTGAACCGGTGAGTGCCTGTATTCCTTTTTTATGAACATTTGTGTCTATGAGTGTACGATTGTAACTGTCGACTCGATTGCCAATTGAACATTTGTGAGCTCCTCTATTTTTTTATATTTTTTATTTGTCATTTTGATGCTTTAATTTGATTGGTGATTTAGTATGTTAATTGTGATGATTATGATTTATGAAAATTGGGGAATTTGTAAATTTTGTGAATATGTGGATTTGTGACTGTGAATTGGAAATTTTATAATTTATGATAAATGTTTAATTGGTATTGGAAACTAGAAATTGGAAATTGATGATTTTTTAAGATGAAGTTTAATTTTCATATAGATTATTGAACGATTTTTTCAACCGAAACGAAAGTCTCAACCTATTTCTAGAGTTTTCCATTGACAACACAAAGAAGTCTCGGGCTCAATTAAATATGGATAATCATGTGTCTGATCCAATAAAATGTTCTTACCATGAAGCAACACAAGTAATACTGCAACTAATATTACTTTGATTTGTGACTTTACTATTTTTTACCCAAACCTTCTTAGAAGAAGATATAATCTTAGTCAATTGAGTCATCAAATTAGTCAAGTGACTCATTTGACTAGCTAAGAATCTAGTATGATTATTTAGATCTTATTTGTTGTTCCGAATTAAGAACTTATCATATTAAGGTCTAATGTGACCTAATACACCACAGTTATGACATGTAGAAATGAACCTAGAACCAACTTCAGGTTGATGAACCTTATGTTGCATAGTTACTCTAGGTCCAGAGGCTACTCACTACAGAGGTAAGAGCCACCTTTTATTTAGAAGATGAAGTAGCATGTGTATTAGGTTTATTCAATCCTAATATATTGTCAATTTTTCTTAGAACCACTAGTAAAGGACTGAAATTGGATACTAGATTTCTCAAGGTTACTAGTAAGAGTCTTAACCTTAACTTCTAAGGGTTTTTTTACCCTTAACTCATTCAATCTACTACTAGTCTCCTTAAGTTTGTCTTCTAAACTCTCATTTTCTAATTTAAGTTTATGTAATTTCTTAAAGGCCAATATATCCAACTTCTTTTTAGTGGAAGGAGGGCGGTACCTCTGAGATTTTATTAATATGTCCTCGCTTGTGGCGAAAGAATATCGTGGTTACAAATAATATCAATAAAATTACTAAATGAGGAAGTACTACTTTCCTTATAGTAAAAGTAAATAATAATAGGAAAGCAGGAAAAAAAGGAGTACTACTTCCCTTACAAAAAGCACAAATGTAAGCAAAAATAAAAGTAAAAGTAAAATACAAATACTTTAACTCTAGTACTGGGTAAACCATATCTGTCAATCTGAACAAGTGTCCTGATATGATATGGTAGGTCGACTAGTCTATATTTTTGGTATCTACGATGATCTCAACCCTCGGTAGCAAATACATATACAATATGGTTCCCCTTTCTGAAGATGTGGGAAATCATATCTCTATCAAAGGAAACGATATCTACAATCTGTTTGAGTGACATCTGGATAGGCTACGGTCTGCACCTCTGGTGATGCAATGAATGGCTATAGTCGATTCTGTCTCAACCCAAATGTTTGACAAACCAAAATGGCCACAGTTGAGTCTGCCTCAACCCAAATATTTGACAAATCAAGATCTCTAGCCAGTAGTATCCTATTACAAATAACCCTGAATTTCGCCTCTCATATCATACACAATCCATATGAAGTTGAGAAAGCCCTGATACATTTTCCTGCGTAGTCCCTGATGATGCCTTCCCCACTTGCAAATCCATCCTTGACACAACCATCGGTGTTTGATCTTGATAGATTCAAATGATGGAGTGCGTCACCAAACCATGATAGGGAAAAGAGATGGAGGGATAGTCCAAGAAATACCAAAAAATATAACAAGCTGCATGTCATTATGCCAATGTAACGGTCGAAATAGTCTACCAATATGGAGGAAGGAAACCATACGATAAACTCTCCAAATAGTACGTCTCTAACTCATACGTATGTTCTTGTGCTTTGCATTATTCCTCTCAATCCAAATAAACCAGAAAATCAATAGAGGAATAATGATGCGAATGTGCCCGGTCCTTGCAAACTGTCCAGAATACTTCCATCTCAAAAATCTCTGTTTGATACTCTCTCCTGCACTCATGGTAATCTGAAATAAAGCCCTAAAATATTGCCAAACATGATCTGAAATGTTGCTACCAGTAAAAATATGAGTGATGGTCTCAATCTCTGAACAACACTGACATCGAGAAGCCAACTGACTACCGATCCTCCCCTGGATAATGACATCAACCGGTATTAAGTCCTGCTATAATCTCCAACAAAAGAATGAAACGATATGAGGTATGATAGGGCTCTACAGTAGGTGAAATGAATCCTACACTGGCCTGCTAGAGCAGATCAGCTGCCATTGTGATTTAGTAGTAAATCTACCATCTGATACGATCCGGGAAATCAAAACATAGTGAAATGGCCGTAATCTGCTTTGCCATAGATGATGGAAAAGCCTATAGTAATCGTCCAAAATCCTATACAGTCTCTTCGAAAAAGTCCTGCATCCTCACATATGTGTGCTGTTTGTGTGGGAAAATGGATGCCAATATAGAGTTACCTATCCAACAATCATGCCAAAAGAAGATCTACCTTATCTCAAGGCGCCACACAATATGTGTCTCGGCTCATGGTCCAAATCTTTTTAGTGACCTTAATAGCATGTTTTGGAGATAACTAATCCAAGACTACAGGTTAGAGATTGTTGGATTGAACATGGCTAGGATTTCACTTATCTTACAGATTTAATGGAAGAGGTGAAGGNAAATCTTTTTAGTGACCTTAATAGCATGTTTTGGAGATAACTAATCCAAGACTACAGGTTAGAGATTGTTGGATTGAACATGGCTAGGATTTCACTTATCTTACAGATTTAATGGAAGAGGTGAAGGCAACATAAATAGTACAAACCATTGGGGTCAAAAAAGAAGGAAGTTATATGACATAAATTTATACCAAAAGAGGTTTTTGTATATATGTGGAAAGAAAAGTTTAATTTTTTAAGTGTGAAGGTTAAATCAACGGGGCTTTCTCTAGTTTCTCGTTGTGATTGTTGTGATAAGGGACAAGTGGAAACACTTGATCACATGCTCAACTTTGGTGATATTGCTAAGGTAGTCTGGAGGTGGGCTTCTTTAGCTTTTGAAGTGCACTACTTGGAGGCACAATCATGGTGGACAAGAGTTAATAGATGGTTTACATGTGCAAAAAATGTCTTACATCGTGGAATTTTAATCGGGCTATTACCGAGCTTGATAACATGGAAGCTATGGGGACGTTGATGCAAGGCATGTATGGAGGACATTCAAGAATTTGCAGAAAAGGTATGGCTTGCAATAAAGGTTGCGACCCCTTGCTGAAGAAATATTCAAAGTCTCAAAGTTAAGCAAAAAAAAACTATTAACATCTCAAAGCTTTAGAGTTGCCTACGTGTTCCACAGTGAGTAAGTCAACTCTTTTAGTTTCTTGGAGAAAACCTGCTGCTGGATGGGTAAAATTTGATGTAGATGGGAGTTGTTTTGGTAATCCTAGACTTTGTGGAAGAGGGAAAGTGACTCGAGATCATGATGGTAATTTGGTTGTTGGTTTCTCTATTACATAGGTTATGGAAAAAACAATGATGTGAGATTGCGTGCCGTCATTACTAGGGTGGTACTTTGTAAAGAGATGGGTTTTCAACAAGTTGAGATTGAGTGTGAATCAGTAGTGGTGGTAAACTAGTTAATAAACTGTTTATGCATGATTTGGTATTTGTGGGATTATTGGGATGAGTTATTAAAGTTGATTAGCGGCATCAATCTCTCATCACTGTAGAGAAAAAAATAGAGCAGTAGATTTTCTAGCCCGACAAGGGGCGGATGGTCTTACGACGAGGTACATGCATCTAGATCAAATACCAAATATATTAAAAGATATTATTCATATGGATAAACTTGGTTTTCCTAACATTAGGCAATATTAGTTAGGTTAATGTGTTAGGTTTATTGGCTCGGTTAGTGCCTTTTATGGCTATTTGGTTATTATGTTTGTTTTGTTGGTTTTGTTTTCACGTTATTCCTCCGCCATAAGTGAGGGTGATTGAATTAAGGTCTGGATTACTTCAAAAGACTCATCATTTTTCATTTTAATGTCCTCAAATCTAGTAGTCAACATTTGCAATTTAGAGTTTTAAATGGTCTTAATTCTCTCATGTGTGATTTCTAGGATATCACAAGCTTCTTTAACAGTCTCACACGTAGACACTCATCTAAACTCTTCAGGGGAGATAGCCATAAATATGGTACGTAAACCTTTACAATTCTAGTTGCACCCTACTAATTCATCTTTAGTCCAAGTAGAGATTTGAGTAGGGATAACTGTTCTTGCAACATTGTAAATGTAGAGGTCCAACCCTTTTCTACACTAACCTAACTCTCTCATCCATATATTTCAGTAAAACTCTCATTCTAACTTTTCAGAAGCATAATTACTACCATCAAAATAAGGATGAATGAAAAGTGAGTGACTCATCTAGACAAATAGGGTCAAAGAACGCAATTAAGCTTTGATACCACTTGTTGGAGAATATTTAGACTCAAGTATGTGAAAATAATCAATAACAAGCAACATGTCACTTAATTGTTATTTCTAGATTATTAATGTTATAATTAATTTAAACCCAAATTGTCAATTAATTAATATAGATCAAAAGCAATAAAAAACAAATAACACCGGATATGATCATGGAGGAAAACCCCTTCTCAGGATCAAAAACCTCCAAGCAAAGTTGCTAGTAAAATTCACTAGAAAAGTTAATTTATAATTAGTCTAGACACCGTTAAAACTTTAACTAACTCTAGCGCCTAAATTGTAAATCACTAAGTACCTTTGACTCTGCGACCCGCATTTTCCAACAACTCTGAGCTATTTTTCCCTCCACATGGATCATCAAGAACGAGCTTGTTCCGAAATACTAGAATTCCAAGCGCCTCTTCTTCCAACTTCAGAATTCTGAAGGCTTACAGGTGACGGTATGGTTTTTGGAATTAGATCTAATGATCTTTTGTATTTTAATCTATGGTTGAGAAGAGAATATTGGAATATAGATTTGATCTTCAAATGATATTCTCTTGACTGAATATAAAACTCAACCAATATTGAAACAATGTTTGGGATGAATATATAAATAAATGATCATGGGGTTGAATAAAGAGATAATGTTCAACAACCCATTTGGACAAAGTATAGTATATATATTTATAATGGATAGTGTTTGAGGTGAAATAGAATTGAACAATTGTGTTAAAATTGAATTGGGATTTTGGTCGGACGTCACAGCCGTTCGAGTGTTGGAATCACGCCATCTTGACTCGTAGCAAGCAGTCTTCTTCTTTGTTTCTTGATCTTCTTGAATTGTCTTTGACTTTCTTTAGGACTCTACCAACCCAAACTATTTTGACTTCAAAAACTCATGATTTTGAATACGAAAATTGTCAATTACAAATTTGGACCTAAAAGAAACGTCCTTAGTTAATTGATTCATTCTATGGCTCTAAATTGCTATCTTGATTTGATTGGTCTTTTCTATATGTTTCCTAAACAAATCAAAGAACATGGATCACCTCAGCATGTGCGACGACAACTCTGCTACTGAACACTTTGCCAAATCGAGAAGCTGCATCAAAAGACAAAAAGTTTTCAGGCAATGACCTACAAACTTTGTTACCAGATACCCTGGCACTTTGTTGCAAAAAATATGATCGAAGAAAGGCACTAAAATATTGGAAAACTGTGGCGACAAACTTTTATTTCTTACAACAAAATGTTTGTTATGTAATAGGGTCTAATTTTTCCGATAAACTTTGAAGTGTTTGATTTTTTTTTTGCCTACCTAAAGGAGACATTTTAATATATATTATAATTTTAATTATTTTTTACCAAGAGAAAAATTATGTTATTCTTGACATTTATTACAAATAGCAATATCTTTAATAAAAGTAACCTGAAATTTAGGGGTAGACAAATATTGACATAGTTAGTCTCAGTCTACTCGCTTTACATCAGTTGGCTAGTTCTTTATTGCATCATCCAAATTTTTTCAACTAAAATATTTCTCTTTGAGTCTACAATTATAATCATGATATCGTCTCGATAAAACGTGGTTCACACATTTAAGGACATACTCGACTGTCAAATCAAACTTGAATTTTGCCAAAAAAAAAAAAAAACAAATGAGTATATATGCAAGTAAATTATTTATAAAAATATGGGAAACTAATAACTATTCACCAAAATTTTGTAAAAAGTGAATTTATTTTTAACTTACCGACAATAATCGGTCATATAATTTATTTTTTTCTTCTTTACGCATGTCGATCCACCTTTTGTAACAAAATGGAGCAACCACACTCACTAGCCAAATGTGCTTGCTAATTTACAAATTATTTACGTCCAAGTCCAAAAAATGAAAAAAAAAAAATGAAAACCAAAAGAAAAAAATTATAAATACATTAAACCTAGAGAGTATAGAGAAAGTGTAGATAGAGCCACACCCACACAGACGAAAAAATTATAATATACTTATAATTTTTTTTCTAATGGGTTTCAATTATTTTTATTTTTATTTTTGGGCTGGATGTAAATAATTTGAAAATCAGCAAGCACGTTTGATTAGTGAGCTTTTGTTCCACTCTGTTACAAAAGGTGGATCGACATACTAAAAAAGAAAAATATGAATTATGTGATCAATTATTGTCTTTAAGTTAAAAATAAATTCACTTTTTTTACAAAATTTTGGTGAATAACTAGTTTTCCATGTTTTTATAAATAATTATATATATATACTCTTTTTTTTTTTTTTTCGTAGGCAAAAATTCAACTTTGACGGTTGATCATCTTCTTAAATGTGTGAACCATACTTTAGCGAGACGATATCATGATTATAAATATAGACTCAAAGAAAAATATTTCAATAGAAGAAAATTAGATGATGCAATAAAGAATTGTGCAACTTATGTAAAGCGAGTAAAATGGAACTCACTATATCAATATTTGTCTACCCATGAATTTCAGGTTACTTTTATTAAAGATATTGTTATTTGTAAATGTTAAGAATGGCATAATTTTCTTCTTGGTAAAAAGTAATTGATTAGAAAAAATTATATTACATATTAAAATGTCAACTTTAGGTAAAGAAAAACATTTTGTTGTAAAAAATAAAAGTTAATCACAAAAACTAGACCCTATTGCATTACAAATATTTTGTTGTAAGAAATAAAAGTTTGTTGCTACAGTTTCCCACCAAAAAATATTTTAGTGCCTTACTTCAATCATATTTTTTGGTGACAAAGTGAAAGAGTAAAAAATGATTCATATTTACCATGAGATAATAACAAATGCCAACTGATAAATAATTCACGAAGAATAGTAATGTTAGCTGGGTATCCGGTAACAAAGTGCAAATACAATATCAATCAATAGGATCCTCATAGAAGTGATAGTTGTTAGATACTCTAGTTTGATCAGGAAATAATAATTATCAACACAAGTGCAACACGATCTGCTTCTATATAACGTATAACCTATCTATAGAAATTATACCATTTGATTGCTTGTACAAGATAAAACAATTCAATTGCCATGATTTTTGCAAGATTCTTGAGAAGTCCACGTGTCCAGGGAGCAACTTTATTTGAAATGTCACTATATTTACAATATATGGCTAACTATAAAAGCATACTTACAACGTGTATTCAAGATGGAACAAGAAGAGTACACAATGAAGGAAATCGACTGGAGTTATGTTGAATTGTATATAATCAAGATGTTTTGGATCTTATTGAGAAGGTACGTGCAGACACCTTTTATAAAGAGCCCGTGTCGCTTTAAGCATACTCCGCTGCGGTACAAATATATCAAAGCATAATTAGGTATATTTTCATGCAGAGACCAGGAGGAATGGAATAGTAATTTTTTAAAGAATGTGTTAATATCTTCTTCAAGGAAAATAACATAGATAACTAGGCAACAATCTTACCAATATGCCCAACACACGTTAACACAGATATATAGCTAATTTCATCTTTTTGCAGTATGTTTCCCAAGTCAACTCTTTGAGACCTTTGCACAAAAGATGTACCGACATACAAAGGACACAAACGTTTCAGCAAACCAAAACTTGCTCGAACTGATTTCACAATAAACCACTATGCAGGGGACGTATGTGAAATCATAAATAAATGTTTGTATTAAATTATCTGCCAAAGAACTCTGTTCATCACAATGTTTTGGTCAAACAGGTGATTTACCAAGCCGATCACGTCCTGGACAAAACCAGGATTACGTTGTTGCAGAACATCATGCTCTCGACTGCCTCTCAATGCTCATTTGTTGCGAATCTCTTCCCTCAACCAACTTTTGACCAATTATTTTAGTGGGTCCCGTTAGTTGGACAAAAGATTTCTTTGACCGAGTGTGTTCTACTTTATGAGTAGATTAATGTAATGTATTTATTTTCTCAAAACCAATGTAAGGTGAATGAAAAATTAACGCCAACATATGACAACTTGAAGTCAAAATAAATTGGGAATAAAAATTGGTGGAAAATTCGAAAATTCCAATCCCACGTAGGAAAACTAAAAGAATAAAAACTACTCTATATTACTCAAATTTGGGACTTGGGTTTGGACCGCAAGGGGTACCAATAATTTTTGAAGGGGAGAGAACATACATGGTAGTAGGTTGAGCCAAAGTCCACGCGAGAGTGCCGCCATCCGTTTGACCGGTAAGGGACGTGGGCTTGAGCCAAGTTGATATATATTTTTTTGGTAAAATAATATTTGAATTATATTATTTTATTATTTAAAATAATAATATATTTATTTATATTATTTATTTTCGCCAAATTTTCTGTGCACAACACCTGATTTCTTCTAGAAAATGATGGTTGACAGTTAAACTGTCCGTCCAAACGGGTTGTATCTATTGAAGACACAACTTTTCAACTTCTAAATAAAGGTCTCCATGTTCCTGATTTTATTCATTTCAAAATCGATTCTGATTTTATTCTTCTTCCAAATTATATTATTTTATTCCAACATTATTTTATATTTGGCAATTCGATCTCGAAAGTTATTTTCGTGCATTTTAGTCCTCCAATTTTAGAGAGATCACAAACGTGAGTAAGTTCGCCGGGTCTTGTAATTTGGAGTGCTAATATTACAAGTCGAGATTGTTGTATCTTGTGGAATACCGTCAGCACCAGTGCTGGGCATTATCGTCTTAAGGAGAAAGAGTCGAACACTTGCCTCGACTATTATCATTTTATTCCGTTCATTTTTTCAAGTCTTTATTTTGCCCAAAATAATTGCACGATAATATTATTATTTGCCAACAATCTTAAGACGATAATGACAAGTAATACTATATCTGTCTACCCCCTAACAATGCTCATCGGGAGAAATCGAAAAAATTCACAGTGGTGGATTTTAAGAGATGGAAATTAAAATATTGTTTTATTTCACAACTCTAAATTTGATAAAATTCTTGAGCGAAGATGCTCCAACTATTGAGGAGGAGGAAACAGATTCTAAAAAATAAGCAACATTCGATGCATGGAGTCACAGTGACTTCTTATACAAGAATTACATTCTCAATTGCTTTGACAACACACTATACAACGTATACAGTTCGCTCAAGACAATTAAATTACTATGAGAGTCATTGGAGAAGAAGTACAAAACGGAAAATGTCGGATTGAAGAAATTTTTTGTAGGTAAATTTCTGGATTTCAAAATAGTAGATTCTAAAATAGTAATTAATCAAGTCCAAGAGCTAAAATCAACTTGCAGGATATACATACAGAAGGTTTGAAGCTCTATGAGTCATTTTAGGTCGCTACGATTATCAAAAAATTACCACCAATGTGGAAAGATTTCAAGAACTACATAAACCCAAGGAAATGAGACTTGAAGATTTGATTGTAAGATTAAGAATTGAGAAAGATAATTGAAATTCTGAAAAGAAATCTAGAAAGCTGTAAATGAAAGCTAAAGTCAATTTGGTGGAGCCAAATACTAGCAAGAAAAGAAAGCATTCGAGCAATGGCAAGCAAAAGAGTAAGGCCAAGAAATTTAAAGGAGATTGTTATAACTGCGGTAAGCTTGGTCACATTTCAAATGACTGCCGACAGAAAAAGAAAAACAGAAGGGACCAAGTATACTTGACCGAGGAGGACAAATTGTCTAACGGTGTGTCTGAACTAATGCTCTCAGTTGTTGTATTTGAAGCAAACATGGTGGACAATCCGAAAGAACGGTTGGTAGTTACTGGTGCTACTCATCACGTTTGTGCTGACAAGGAGATGTTTTCATCTTACACT
>CAIGRN010069073.1:0-31423 GCA_903798345.1 Fraxinus anomala
ACACGACTACATAAGGAAATTAATCGAGAGTAGAATCATTTTCCTAAATTATGTAAATTCGATATAGAACTTGGCGGATCCTCTAACTAAAATTCTAAATAGAGATTTAGTGAATTCCACTTCAAGTAGGATGGTGTTAAAACTCTTGAACTAAAAAAGTCCACCAATGATGGCAACCCTACCTGTTATTACTCAAAAAGTAATCAATGGGTTCAAAGGGTAACAATAAGTCATTCGATATGTGGATAATTTCAGCATTATTCAAATTCGCAATAACCTTATCCTAATTGTAATAATGCTGGTTGTTACTGAAGTGGGGGTTGAACTTTAAACTCTTAATGAAGTTTAGTACCAAGTACAAGTATTTCTAAAAGTAACAAAGATACTAGAAGAATTTTACCTTAACGAATTTTGAGGTGGTGCTGTCTTAATAGAGAGTTAGAGTTTCTCTTTTAAAAATCTAAAAAAGAATGAGCACAATGCTATAATAGCGTTAAGCTAGTTAGAGAAACTTGAGAATACATGACACTTGTGTGTGTATTCGAACTGGTATTGTCATAGGGAATAGCTGATTTAAAACTTCATGCTACATTTGATTCCGACTTTACTTTATTTGAATTACACTATGGTTAGATTCAAATCAAAAGATATTTAATCCTTATACATGAGTATCGTATATTTTGAATATGAGACTTTATTGAATTTTGAACAAGTGGGTAATTGTTGAGAAATTGTGTTCAAAATCAATAAAGTATGTATGGAATGAAAGAGGAGAAATACGACTGAATTTGTGGCAGACCGCACAGGCCATTGGCCATGCCATGCAGTCGCATGGCCATCAACAGGGATTCAAGCCCTTGTTTCGTGCTTCTCTATGCGACCGTATAGAGGTACTCGCGGTCGCATAGAGTAATTTTTTTTTACCTTTCGAGGTCGTTTTTGACCGTTTATTTTTTGAATTTGGTTGCTCTTCACTCATATTTTGGCACTATTTCATGCTTCTAGTCAATGCTTATATATAGAGGATCCATGTTCAATGCAAATATGTATGAAAAACACTCGAGATCTATATATCAGTCCAAAATCAAATATCAAAATCTGATTCTTCATCATATTCAGAATTTTCATTTGCGTTCTTCAAGTTTTGGGGTTTACACTTTATGCTTGAGTGTTTAATCCTTACAAGTCTTGATTAATTCTTCAAACCGTTTGCCGAAAACCCTTAAGCATCTCCATCAATCCGGAAATGGGACAAATTTAGTTTGAAGACAACGATCATGCGTTCGGGCATTCGGTGTTCATTTTATCAAGTTTTATCTTGATTTTGTTCATATTTATTGATCTCATCTCTGCAATATTTTGGTGTGTTTCTTTTCCTACTCCAGTGCATCTCCAAAATACGGCTGAATTTGTGCATAGGCCATACAATCGCATTGCCATCAGCAGGGATTCAAGCCCCTGTTTCGAGCTCCTCTATGCGACCACATAGAGGCACTCTATGCGGTCGCATAGAGTAATTTTTTTGATCGTTGGAAGTCGTTAAATGAAAGAGGAGAAATATGACTGAATTTGAGGCATATGCGACCGCATAGGCCATGGCCATCAACAGGGATTCAATCCACTATTTCGAGCTCCTCTATGCGGTCGCATATAGTAATTTTTTGGACCGTTGGAGGCCGTTTTGACTGTTTATTTTTTGAATTTTGTGGCATGGATAATCTATACTGCTGGGTTGTGGATTGTTAGCGAATGAGGATACATGGACTTTTGTGTGGCTGTTCAAGACATAGCTTGAGCACATGTATGGTGAAGCTTCTAATGGAATCATTACTGATCAAGACCGGACAATGCAAAATGCAATTGAAATTGTGTTTACAAACACGAAGCATAGATTGTGTTTGTGGCACATTATGAAAAAGTTGCCAGAAAAATTTGTCCTCAATAATTTGTGCAATGTGTAAGTGAAATAAAATAGCAATGAACCGAATGAAATGAATTATGCTCTGTTAAAGCTTTGATATACCATATCTAACTATTCTTTCCAGCAATTACAACTCTGAAAAGACAAAAAACTAAGACTAATTACAAGTCATATTTTTGGTTTCAACTAATATTTTCTTCAAACATAGCTTTGTTCATAATACATACTCTAGTTCCAATATCTTCAAACATAGCATCCACATAAAAAAAGGTGACGGGAAAAAAATTGAGGATCTAAATCTATTTGTAGCAAACGTTGAGCTTTCCAATGAAAAGTAATTTGTCTTGGATGTGGTTAGGTATGCGGTAATTTGTCTTGGATGTGGTTAGGTATATACCGCACAATAACATTTATGAAACTTAGCTGGTCGAACACAATAGCTATGTTTGAAGAAAATATCAATTGAAACCAATGAATTAAAGCTCCAGTTGAAAACATAACTATGGCTTCCAGAATTAGCTAACCAATTTAGAACGCAAGAAGGAAGATACCTTTGTCTGCCATTTAGGGTTAGTGCAGCTTCCGAAATTGTTCATAAAAATGGTTTCGTTGTCGAGAACAATTCGGTCGGCTTTCCTGTTTACAAACTGGAGTTGCTCGCCGTTCAGTTAACCGGATTTTGGTCGGAGGTGGATGGATTTTGAGTGGGGGAATCGAGGATAAATTTGGGAGAAATGGTGTGAAGAGCTTTTTCTTTTCCGATTTTTGTTTTGACATCTTTTTCTTTAAAAAAAACCTCTACCACGTCATCTTTTTCTTTTAAAAAAAAAAGACCTCTACCACGTAATTTCATTTTGAAACCCATGTGGATTAATCCGGTACCATGGCTTTACTCAATTATAAATATCTTGAGTACGATTGCAAAAAAAAGTTGGATCTCTTTATTATCCGAAAAAAGGCTGGGATTCTTATGGCCATTTATTTATTTGTATGTATATCCAGTCAGTCAAGAGGAATCTGCCCTGCTCAACAATTAAAGATAAGAATTTGCTCATTCTTGCCTGCACAAGTGTGAAGGAAATCCCTGTCGAGATGGTAAGACAATGGAAAAAAGCTACAAGTGACTGGGATGGAGGCGGCGGTGGAGTTTTGGTTGCGGCGGTGCTTTTGATCGGCCTTTATATTGTCATAACAGTTATATTTACATGCGCAGGAGGTGCTTCCAAGGACAAGGCTTCGGCAACCCACAACGATACCTACGGTGGTGCTGGATGCGCCGCCGGTTGCGGCTCCACCTGTGGCGCATGATTCAACCTAGCTCCTTCATCTTTTCTAATCTCTCACATATTTATTCCTGATTACTGATAGAGGGAAAACAAAACACCGATTTATACTTCTTGTTCAGTTGAATTTTGAGTATAACATGTACCGTTTTGAAATTTTCAGTAATCCAATAAACGCAATTTCATTTAGATAAAAATTGAATTTTTAGTAGATTTTGATAAGAATAGAATATGCCTTCGAAGAGTTGTGAATATGTTAATTACATTTTAATTTTAACTTAGATTTTAATCTAATTTTTAAGCTGAATCAAACGGAGTCTTAGTAGACTCTATGCATAATGAATTGAAGGCTAATAAAAAACCATTTACCAGATTTTGAGCATTTGGTGGGCATAGTTTGTCAAAAGATTGTCTAATCAAAATTAGCTTTAAATTTCAAGATGCAAATTTTGGCTCAAATTGAAATGACTTGACTCAGTAGCCAAGAGATGATTGTAGAACTGGGCTTGGGTGGGTTACAAAATGGAATAGAATTTCAGCAATAAGGATTGGAAGAAGCATGGTGCCACAAAGGATTTGATGATACCAAAATTTGTACCTGGGATGAGGGTAGGTCGGCCTTATCACGAAGTGTGGGACCTGTACTTGAGATAATCACGATCAGTGCTCTTGAAAACAAAGGTTAAAGAGGTGTGACCACATAGCTCCTTTGATACTAAAGTCAAGAGAGTGTAGAGAAAAATATAAGCAAAATGCTATGAACTGAAAAAAAAAATTAAAAAAAATGATGAGATGTGCTTAATGAGGCGAATAGAGTATATAAATATAGTGTTTTGAGTGAGTGCTTTTAAAATTGGTTTGGTCAAACTCCTTAATTTCCACATTGAATTTTCAATAATTGCATATTTTCGCACTGATTTTGAATGTTAAAAGATAAAGATATCCTTAACTAAACAATAAAATTATAAAATATTGTTTTGTTTAAAAGACAATACTACAATTTTAGTTAACAAGTAAAAACTAAACACTTCTCACTTAAAATTTCAAAATTAACTAACTTTTCTTATCTGTTTATTCCAACATGAATAAAAATTCTCTCATTTTTCGTCTACTTCAACATCAAAATTTTAAAAATTTATCAAATGCTGAAAAAGAAAATATTTTTTTATATCTATCACTTCGAATCGGTAAGTATATTTACGTATATTTAATTTCTTTTTCCTTAAATTAGTATACGTTTTAATCGATAAATCTTATTTCGACATAAATTAACATGTAGATAAATTTTTTTAACAAATCTATAATTTTTTAAGCCTAATTTTTTTTGAATAAAATTTTGTTGCCCAGTGGCTGCACCGATTTTTCGATTATTTTTTTCTTATAATTAAAAATTTTATTTCATCATGCAGATATGGTTGTAATCTCAGCTTGTTATTTTGGTGATTTCAAATTAGATGAAAAATATCAATGTATGAAAATGGATAAGTGATATACGTGGTAGTATTTCAATTTCCATAACATCGAGTACATCATATGCTGAAATGTACTATGATTTACAAAATAAGTTGAAAGTCGATCCCTCTCAGTGCGATATGGATCTGAGATTCAATTCAACGAGCATTCATCTATTTCGATTCTACCTATGAAGATTGATTCTGATGTTAAAGCGAATTATCTATTTGAATTGAACAAAATGTACAAGACTTCTCTTTGCGTCACTTTAGTGATAAAGAATGTCATCGAAAGTGAACGCGGAAATTCGGATGGATGGGATTACAATGTCAATGATTTTTGGGACACAGTGGAGATAACTCGTGAGAATGATGTAATTATTTTCGAGATAGTTGTTCCCCATCGTGATCTCGTTGTTATGAACAGAATTTCGTCTGTAGTTCACAACAACGAGAACGAAAATGAATTCACAAATGATAATTTGATTGCTTTATCTCATCAGAGACACGAGTGAGGTGGGAGATCAGGGGCTGGATCGAGTTAACCGTCATCTAATTCTTCGCGTATTGTTTTCGATGATGAAGATTTGCATGTCGAGCAACTATTTGAAACAAAGAAAGATTTGCAGTAAGCTGTGCAATGAATTGCACTGAAATACAACTATTACACCTTAAAATTGAGGCTCAAGAAGAAGCCCAAACAAAAGGCCCACACTCCGCGTCATAAAAAAATCGATTCAAAGTCATAGGTAAAGTTGACGAATCGACACCTCACCCAAAGCGCCATGTGTAAGCAGAAGCTTCATGACCGAAAGGAGGCGTCACCTGATGCAAAACAACAATAGAGAGGTGATCAATCTCTTCATTCGAAGCACTATATAAATGGTTGAAGCCCTAAAGCCAAAGCATAGGCAAGTGGCTGAAACACTATATATAAGAAGTCAAAGAAAAAGCCAAAGCTTCCTATCCCCAAGCTTTTCATATCGAAGACCTCCAATATGAAGCTCCCGTTGGCCAAAGCCCTTGCTCCAATCCGAAGCTCCAATTAGCTGAGTCACATGGATCGAGTCCATAATCAATCAATAAATATTCAGTGAATGATATCTAATATTAACTATACAAATATTCTGAATTAGGGGCTTAATTATCTAGAATCCATTTCAATATGGTTAAAAAGGTTTGATCATCATGAACCCTAGATTTTGAGGTGCAGTCGAACTACAAGGTCCAACTAATTAAACAATAACTTTTCCACTATTTTTTTAAAATGCGATTTTAACAATCAACATAATTAAATATTTATCTTTGATTTATAATTTAATATTAAAATTTACAAAAAATAACACTTTTATTTTACAAACTAAACTAGAGTCTATCCCTAATTTGGAGATTTGGAATATGATATGGTTAAAATTGCAATTTTACTAAAATTGAAAATGAAAATCACTATATTCAAAACATAATTTCGATCAAAAGAATTTAATTTGGTCAAACTATCATATTTTCGGTCAAACGCACTTGAATTTGGTCAAAACTGCATTTTGACAATTTTCAAAGTTTCCAATTTCAATTTGGCCCCAATTTAAAAATTGCAAAGATGTCCTTTGTAATTCTAAATTTAGACAATCAAGCCATCCCCAATCCAAGTCCTCATGAAAACCCTAATCATATTAGCATTAGTGATGGCAACGGGCCGGTTTCGGGACCGACCACTCCCCCGCCTCACCCCATCTCGTGCCCGACGGGGAGCGAGCTTGCCCCGTTTCCCGCCCCATTTATTTATTTATTTATTTTTTCAAAAAAAAAATCAGTTTATTAATTATTAATATTTTTAGTTAATTAATTAGTTTTTTTTATTCTTCACGGGGCGAGTTCAGTACGGGGCACCCGAGACGGGGGCGCTGCCTCGCCCCGCCCCGCCCATTCGGCCAACACGTTCGAGGCGGATTTTTTTGCCCCATTCGGGGTGGAGCCCTGCGGGGATGGGATGGGACGAGGAAAATTGTCATCTCTAATTAGCATTCTATCTTGGTAGTGCTATGGCATGTCATCGTCAATTGAGTGCGTGGCCAGATGTCTAACATCGGTGGCCACTATCGAGCGATGTAACAACAACAATGCCCAATCGCGATGATGTTGCTATTTCTAACAGCGATATCGATGGTTTTGTGACAAATAGCGACGATAACTGTTGATTTAGTAGAGGAGTCCATTGCCTTCAAAAGGAAATTGACCCACCATACTAGGAGATCGGAATGCACCCTGCCTTTGAAGGGCAATGTGCTTACGTCTCTACGGTCACCATCTCCGACAGTGGTTGCTTCAAAAGCATCGTCGTTGATCATCACTTTCAAAAGATAGTTTAGTGTTATGCCTATTTTCTTGTGCTAGTAAAAGAGAGTGTGTAAGATCCTAAACAATAGCCAAGTATTTATAGGTTTTCCCAAATCCTATTCCATTAGGATTAGCAAAGGCCGACCTATGAATTAATTAATTTTATCAATTAATTATAATCCAATACACAATAAGCTTCCAATAGTAATTATTAAGTTCCCAAAACATTGGACCAAAATCATAATGCATACATTTTCCAGGCAAGTCACAAGTTTCTTGGGGCAAGTCAGATCACCTTACAACTTATCCAAAGCAAACCTTGGATCGAGCTAAACACGAGTCTGAATAATTTAACTCATTTTACGTCTTTATTGTAACATTAAGATTTTTGCTATAATAATATAACATAGTTGGACTTCAATATCGTATTTAGCCCATGTTTGGTATAAATTAAAATCTGATTTTAATCTCAAGTCAAAGTCAACAATTAATTTTAATCACACATTTTATGTGATCCACAACTTTTCAACAACATATTTCATCAACTTTTATCAAAATCTACTAAAAATCTGATTTTAATCTATAAGGGGCTTAATCTATAGCAGTTGTAGATCATTCCCTGATCTTGATTGCACATTTAATAATAACAAACACGCTCTTAGGTTAAAATAATGAATGTAACGGCTTTGCTTAGAGGCTCCAAGTCATAATTACAATTGTGCTATGAAAGCGCTCAACCTTGCAAAAGGGAATTGTAAATTAATAAATTCAGCATTTTTACAAAAGTAGTAAATTTTACACAAAAGATTCCCAAGTTGGCTCTAAAAAACTTTTCTCGACCAAAATAACTTTTAGTCGTTAAAGAAACTATTTGGACCACGAATGTTTCCGATATAGCATGAAGCTCTATTATTTCGTTTTGAGCTTTGTAAGCTCTAAGCCCGACTACATATAAATAGAAAGATTGATTAAAATGATTTGATTGGTACAAAAAGTGTCCCAAGCTGGCCCTAAAAATATTTAATTTTGTCTTCTCGATCAAAACAACTTTTAATCGTCAAAAAAATTATTTGGACCGTGGTTTTTTTTTTTTGTCTTTAAGAATTTTTTTGATATAGCGAAATGGTCTATGATCTCATTTGAGTTTTGTGCACGCTAAGCCCAACTTCCGCATAAATACAAGGATTGGTTAAAAAATTGAACAGTACTTCAATTAAAAATAGATTTTTCGCGGTGATTTTCCTCCTATTATGGTTGGTTTTCAAAAAAAAAAAAAAAAAGACATAAATAATAATAATAATAATAATAATAATAATAATAATAATAAGATTTTGACATGGACGCTAATTCCTCTCCGTTATGTTGGATACTACCTTCAAATCTTTAAGCCTAAATTTACAATTTTATCCAGAAATAGAAAATAATTCCCTATTCGTATAGGTGCGCAGCAGCCCTTGGCTTTTCAGAAAGGGTCCAATTTCTTTATCCCCACACCCTACGCAGAGCCTTCTGTATCAAACGGCTATTTTCCAAGTTCACGTTTCATTCAGTACCAAGATAGGGCTTGATGGGCGATAGAGTGCACACAAGATATATTGAGAGTTTGTCTCGAATTGAAATTCTACGTGTTTTTTCTCCTATCATATTGAATCATTAAAAGGGGTCAGTATTATAATCAAGAATTAATCTCCCGCCCTCAATGAATATGATAAAAAAAATTCAATATTGATGTGACGAGAGAGCCTTAATTATGGTATTGTTATCTGAATTTATAGTTTTCAAAGACCATAACTAAAGTTTTTTTACCACGTCAGCAATTGAAAGTTTTTATCCTACCCATTGGGAGGACGAGATCAGGACTGACTATAATCCTCTCTTGTCAACTATACCGACTACTCTTGCAAAGCTGCAAGTCCCTATTAAAAATATTATATTGTCCGTTTTGTAATTTTTATATATATATAGGGTTAAATGGCATGTTTTCTAATTATAGCAGTCAACAAGTATGTGCATAATAAACAACGGTCTTTGCTCGATACTAGCATTGGCTGTAAATTTCTATGTATTGCATCCATAATGGTCCAACATTTTCAAGACAATCAAGACTGTCAAGTGTTCTCACTTTTAATTTGGCTTTTAATCTTGGCCTTTAACTTTACTTTGTGATTCCAATCAAAGAAACAAAAGAACACATCTCCAATTAATATAATCAAGAAAACCCATTTAGCTAATCTCATGCAAGTTGTCATGCCTCACCTTTCGGAGCAGTCTAGTTTCAATTAATATATAGAAAAAATATAGTTTACCCATTTTATCGAAAGTTTATACTATTAAAGATGAGAAATTTATCTACTTATATCTTTGAAACACCCATTCACATGCACATCATGCTAGTCCGTGTTTGATTATTATTTATAAATGGTTCATAATCAGTCGAATTATTTCATGGGACCTACAAATACTATCGACTTTTCTATTATTCATGGCTATTTATCTATAATTTAAATCTTTTATAAGAACTTCCCATACTCGCAACTTCTAAAGTAAAATGTGAACTTTTTTTTATGAATGAGTGACACCAAGCTATAACTTTCCAAAAGTAGAAGGAATTCCATTTCCATTTTTACATTCCATCAATAAACTACTCGTGAATTGCACCCTTAACTTGTTGTTTGAGTAACAAATTAGTCTCGAACTTATAGAGCATATTGATTGTTAATTTTTCGTTATAGTAATATAATTCATCTTTAAATACAAAAATAGTTAAAATTGATAGAAACACGTCTTAGATTATGGCCACATATTTATTTAGCTCATGTTTGATACACATTAAAATTTTTATTCTTATTTATCTATTCATTTTCAATCAAACATTTTTCAATAAAATAATATTTTCCATCACATCAATAATTTTTCTTTCTTTTTCAACCACACATTCTCTATCAATCTACCATTCCAAAATACTTTCTTTCAAAATAATGTGGTTCAAACACACATTTAATCAAGACTTGGGTAGTATTTTGTTGAAGAAAATTGATTGTGCAATTATAATGAAAAATTATGATAAATTTGTTCATTTTTAAGATTAGAGATCAATTTACTACTTGAACAATAGATTAAGGACTGATTTTGAAATTTTCACTTTTAGTACAGTATTTTTTCACTATGGTTACAAGGTTTTTTTTTCCTGTTTGTGTTTGGTAGAAAACTACTATTCTCCCAAGGCCCTCTTTTGCTGTGCTGAAAATAACTTTACTTTTCCCCCACATACCTTTTTCTCCTCCTCTATAGCTCAGGCCATACTGTCAAAGCATTCACACAGTCTCACTCTCTCTCCCTCTCTCAAGCACCGTTCCATCTCTAAGCTTTCTTTCCACTTGGGTTTCTGGTGCAAAGGTAAGAGGTATAAAGAACCCATCTTTTTCTTTTGCTTGCAATAATTCCAACGGTCACTTTCTGGGTGTTGTGATTTTCTTGGAAATGTTAGCTTTTGCTTATTTTCTCATTTTAATCCTATTTAATTGTGGTAATGTTCTTGTGAGTTCTTTGAACGATGAAGGTTTTGCCCTTTTATCATTCAGGCAGTCAATCAAAGACGACCCTGAAGGGTCACTAAATAACTATCAATTTACTACTTGAACAATAGATGAAGGACTGATTTTGAAATTTTCACTTTTAGTACAGTATTTTTTCACTATGGTTACAAGGTATTTTTTTTCCTGTTTGTATTTGGTAGAAAAGTACTATTCTCCCAAGGCCCTCTTTTGCTGTGCTGAAAATAACTTTACTTTTCCCCCACACACCTTTTTCTCCTCCTCTATAGCTCAGGCCATACTGTCAAAGCATTCACACAGTCTCACTCTCTCTCCCTCTCCCTCTCTCAAGCACCGTTCCATCTCTAAGCTTTCTTTCCACTTGGGTTTCTGGTGCAAAGGTAAGAGGTATAAAGAACCCGTCTTTTTCTTTTGCTTGCAATAATTCCAACGGTCACTTTCTGGGTGTTGTGATTTTCTTGGAAATGTTAGCTTTTGCTTATTTTCTCATTTTAATCCTATGTAATTGTGGTAATGTTCTTGTGAGTTCTTTGAACGATGAAGGTTTTGCCCTTTTATCATTCAAGCAGTCAATCAAAGACGACCCTGAAGGGTCACTAAATAACTGGAACCATACTGATGAAACCCCTTGTTCTTGACATTACGTGCAAAGAACAAAGAGTTATTTCTGTTAGCATTCCAAATAAGAAACTCTCTGGTTTTCTTTCTTCTTCTCTTGGATCTCTTTCTGAGCTTAGGCACGTGAATTTAAGGAATAATAAATTTTCTGGAAGCTTGCCTTCTGGGCTTTTCAAGGCTCAGGGGATGCAAAGTTTGGTCCTTTATGGGAATTCTCTTTCTGGGTCCCTACCATTTGAGATTGGGAACCTTAATTACCTTCAAACTTTGGATTTATCAGAGAATTTCTTTAATGGGTCTATGCCGACATCATTGATTCAGTGTAAAAGGTTGAGAACTCTTGATCTTAGTCAAAATAATTTTAGTGGTTCTTTGCCTTATGGGTTTGGGAAAAACTTGGTTTTGCTGGAAAAACTTGATCTTTCTTACAATAATTTTAGTAGTTCCATTCCTAATGACTTGGGAAATTTGTCCAATTTACAAGGGACTGTTGATTTGTCTCATAATATGTTTAATGGTTTGATTCCGTCTACTCTCGGTAACCTTCCTGAGAAGGTTTATATTGATCTGACCCATAACAATTTAAGCGGTCCAATTCCGCAAAATGGTGCTCTAATAAATCGAGGACCAACAGCCTTTATTGGAAATCCAGGACTCTGTGGCCCTCCATTGAAAAATCTTTGTTCTTCTGATAGTGAGGCTAGTTCACCTTCTTCATTTCCTTTCTTGCCTAACAATAACCCTCCCCAAGGTGGAGATAGTGTTGGAAAAGTTATTGGTGGACGAGGGCTGAGTAAAACTGCTGTAATTGCCATTATTGTGAGCGATGTGATTGGAATTTGCCTTATTGGTTTGCTTTTCTCGTACTGTTACTCGAGGGTTTGCTCTTGTGGCAAGAGGAAAGATGAAAATGGATATGGTTTTGATCAGAAGAGAGGCAAAGGGGGGAAGGAATGTTTATGTTTCAGGAAAGATGAATCTGAGACTTTGTCAGAAAACGTAGAACAGTACGATCTAGTGCCGCTGGATGCACAGGTGGCATTTGATCTTGATGAACTTCTCAAGGCGTCGGCTTTCGTGCTTGGTAAGAGTGGCATTGGAATTGTTTACAAAGTTGTGCTCGAGGATGGGCTTACCTTGGCTGTGAGAAGATTGGGCGAAGGAGGTTCACAGAGGTTTAAGGAATTCCAGACAGAAGTCGAAGCAATTGGAAAGCTAAGACATCCTAATATTGTGACTCTTAGAGCCTATTATTGGTCAGTGGATGAGAAGCTGTTGATATACGATTTCATACCAAATGGGAACCTTGCTACTGCAATTCATGGTGAGTTTACAGCTTAAGCAACTTGTTTAATGTAGTCAATTTAGTCATATATTAGTTTACTTGCCAATGCATCTTTCTTTACTTGATTGTTTTGTGTGCTGTCATGTCCTCAGGAAAGCCTGGATTGGTAAGTTTTATGCCTCTTTCTTGGTCTATGCGAGTGAACATAATGAAAGGAGTTGCCAAAGGCTTGGTTTATCTGCACGAGTATAGTCCGAAAAAGTATGTCCATGGAGATCTGAAGCCTTCTAATATACTGCTTGGACATGATATGGACCCCAAAATCTCTGATTTTGGACTTGGGCGTCTCGCAAATATAGCTGGTGGATCCCCAACCCTGCAATCCAGTCGTATGGTCTCCGAGAAACCACAACACAGACAACAAAGCAGTACGCCTTCGGAAGTAGCGACAGTTGCCTCTGCTGCAGCTTTTGGGTCCAACTATCAAGCTCCCGAGGTCCTGAAAGTGGTGAAGCCATCTCAAAAGTGGGATGTCTACTCTTATGGAGTGATCTTATTGGAAATGATCACTGGAAGATCACCATTAGTCCAAGTCGGGAACTCGGAAATAGATCTCGTTCATTGGATGCAGCTATGCATCGAAGAGAAGAAGCCACTTTCCGATGTGTTGGATCCACACTTGGCTCAGGATGCTGAGAAAGAAGAGGAAATGATTGCTGTTCTAAAGATTGCAATGGCATGCACGCAGAGCAGCCCCGAAAGGAGACCTACAATGAGGCACATATCTGACGCATTGGAAAGATTGCCCATTTCATCCGATTAGCTGAAATTCATTTTCATCAATTGATTGTAGGGATTTCATTAAAATCGTGTCGTTTTGGACCTGGGAACAGGACGACGACGCACGGGAGATTTCTTGATCACATCACTTGCTGTAGGAATCTCCTTTTGAGTGCAAAAAAAGGCTATGCTGTTATAGGCTGGGCCTGTTTCTTCATGTGTGTATATGTATAAGAATGTTATTTGCTTGTCTTGTTCCTGCTCTTATTGTAGACCTTTTGTTTGTTTATTGTTCTTTTTTGGTCAGAATATTATTTGTTTTTCAAGCATGTGAACAATCTACTATGGAACTTTGCCCATGGCAGCATTAGAGAAATTGGTCTCATTTGAGGCAGGGGTACGTGGGGTATAGAAATTGTACGTTTTTTAAATGCAAACAAGATTGGGTTTTAAGGGGTTGTTCGACAAGATTTTAGATAAAATTTTTGTTAGATTTTAATAGAAGTTGATAAAATGTATGAGTTCAGTGAATTTTTTTATTAAAATTAGTTGGCTTGTCTTAACTTTTTAAGCTATACTAAATGAGCACTTGGACTTTGCCCAGGGGAAAAGGTAAGTAACACTAATAGTCCACAAAGTTTACAAAATGTACGTCTTGAAATTCTAATTTTGACTTATTTTATGTTGTGATTAGGTGCTTTTTTACAATGCTTCATCGTATACAAACATTGACTATACTTATGGGTATGTAGTCATTAATAAAATTTGACAAAAGGGATTACGTTCACGTTTGGTGGAAATTAAAATCAAATTTTTAGTATATTTCGATAAAAGTTGATAAAATCCATGGTTGCAAAATTATGGATTTCATGAAATATGTGGTTAAAATTAATTGTTGACCATGCTTTAGATTAAAATCTAAATTTTAGTTTCTACCAAATAAGGGCTAAATTACAATAGAATCCAAATTTGATACTAAAATGTTGTCATTAAAATTTATGGTACTAAGTTGAGACTATTTAAAAATTTAGAGATTATGAAGATAATTGGACCAAAAAAGTTCTAGCAATTTCATTGAAATTGAATGCATGTTTTGCACACGGTACTCGAACGAGTGATACTGCGTAGTACTACTTATGTTAAGTACTAGTCTACTAATAATATATTAGTATTAAATGATATGTTCAATTAATCGATTTCTATATCCCTATATTTATTGGACTTATGGTATAATGTCACGTAGAATGATATTAAACTCGAGCCGATATTCTTTTAAATATTTTATTTTGTTATTTCAAACATAGTGGGGTCAAATCAACAAGTATTTCTCAAAGTTTGTTAGATAGAATAGAATTCCTTATCAATTATCATCCAACTTTAATCTTCCTATACATCTTTACTTTTCAGAGACATGACAATTGTAAAGACATGGTAGGGCTGAAAGGTTTGGCCATTGGCATGTCCCTCTTATGTATCAAAGGGAACATGGCAACTCATAAGTAGAGTTAATGTTATGTGAATTTAGACGCCTTCATTTCTTATTTTATGCACTCTTTCGAGTAATATTTTTGCTCTTAAACTTTTTCTTTTCCATTTCTGTATGATTATCTCTCGTCTTTAAATACTGTATCATAGAGATCATGAATTCAAGTCTCGATTATCGATACCGTGAGGTTATTTTAACGTTTAGGCACGATCTATCTTTAAATGGGGGTGGGGACAGGGTAGTGTGGGGTCAATAAAGTTAATGGGACCAATGTTTGCACGAGAGAGAATTATTTTAGCCTAACCAGTTGTTGACATTGATTGGCAATAAATTGGTATGTTATTTGACTTTTTAGAAACCCAAATATTCTTGTTGGGAATAACTTACATTTTCAACTGTTTGAAATTATTGCCATCCGCTAATCATGCCTGCTGGGCTGGAGATCTATACCAAGTGGTAGATTTTGGGTTTAAAAAATTGTCAATGCACGTTTCGTATGCAGTACACAAGATGACTAATGATTAAATAATAAAATAAACGAGAAGAAACTATATACGTATTTTCAGAAAATATTTTTCGGTATTGTACATCATCATATCGAAAAAGTCATTACTGGCCCATTGATTTTTTTGTAAAATGCTTGGGTATTTGGTGTAGTTTACCCCATCTAATTTGTGAAAAATAAATTAAAAAGTAAAATTAATCGCCAATTCACAGTCACTTAGACTGACGCAATACAACAGTAATGCCATATAACAATTTTCCCATGTCTAAGAGGCATGTTGGCCAAAATTTAATACGTTTTTGGACTATTAGAAAGGTTATTGGGACCTAGTTGTGCAGTAGATTCTGACTACACAAGAAGCATAAAGATGAAATTGTCATTGCTTCTCTCAGAATGAATTTTACGTGAAGAGAAAAATTGGTAATTTTACTGAATATAGTAAAAAAAAGTTAAAATAGATCGTTGTCATTCGTGCATCCATCAAGTACTATACTTTTGTTCCACATATTGATACAATTTGAACTTAAATATCTTGTAATTGCAGAGTTGAGTATCTTATTTAAACTTTGTCATCAACTTTTAAATCTTTTAACGGAAAGGCTAGCAATTTTTTTTTTATAATGACTAAATAATTTTCATTCTAATTATATTTTTTGCACAAGATTTTATTTATGCCTTCATTTGGTTTAGTTAAAATTATATTTTTAGTACACTTTGATAAAAATAATAAAAAACATGATTAAAAAATTGTAAATCTCGTGAAATGTGTGATTAAAAGTGTAAGTTTAAAAAATGATTTTTAAAAAAAAAGGGCAAATAAGGACTAAATATTACTTGGATTTAATAGCAAAATCTTGAATACTTATTGCAAGTCAAATAAAATAAAATTTAACTAAGAAATAGAAAAAGTTTAGCCCATGACAATTATTATTTTGGAAAAATAGAGTTTTGAATAGTAATTTTTAAGAAAATACGTTGTTAAAGAGTAAAATTTTTAGATTTACGTGCTGAATATTTTATTGTGTAAATGTACGATCGAAAATGAGTATATAAAAAATGAGTTTGAAAATAATGTTGTCAAACAGGGGCTCATTAGATAGGTAAGATGGTAGCCAAAAGGATTAATATGTCAATATTTCCTGTGTTCCCACATCGAAAATTGTATTCAGAAGAATGCAAACAGTGAATTATAAAAGGAGAAGGTAGGATACTAAATGACATACTTACCCGAATAGGATCATTGGGCAATCAAGAAGGCCCATGGACTAGGTTGCACTTTGAAGGAGTGCCTGCCTAAGGTTGGCAAAAATTCTGTTTCCGATAATATTTCTTAATTCGTATGAAGTATGAAAAACAAACAAGTCTATATAAATGAGATGAGAGAGTATTAAATATTGATTGATTATGACATTTTAATTAAAAAGTAGCACAGCTAGAAAGTGGCACATCAAGCTATGTCATTTTTTTAATGAAAAGGTCACAAGTAATGTAACTTGACTTTTCTTAATAAAATATTTGACAAGAACCTTAATCCACTATATTAAATCCCAATCCGATAAAAAAAAAAAAAAGATAGACCAATTGAAATTTAAATGAACTAATGACAAATGCATGCTTCAAAAAGATTAAATGATCTTTGTCTGTGTGACATTAAATATGGAAGCAATTCAATTAAATGAAAGAAATTCAAAAAGTGATAGAAATTCAAAAAAAAAAAAAAAATGAAAAATGAAAAATACCAATCAAAACCTTAAAATAGATTCAAGGGTGATTGATTTTCTTCTACGTTATTGTCTCTTCGTGATTATATTTTACTTCATATTAACTATATATAGAACAAAATTTCATTATAAGAGCACAACACCTTACAAGTTGGAAGTAATATAAATTCATAAAAAGTGACAAACACTAAAAAAAAAAAAAGTGAAAAAAATCGATCTAAACCTTAGAATAGATCAAGGTATGGTTTGTGGTCGATTTTCTTCTACATTTTGTCTATTTGTGATTATGTTTTACTTTTATCAACTAAACATAGAATATAATTTCACTTAACACAACACCATAGAAATTAGAAGTGAGAAATTTTTTTAAAAAGTGAAAAACACGAATCAGAATATTAGAATAGATCCAAGGGATAATTTATTTTCTTCTACATGTTGTCTCTATAATTATGATTCACATGTATTAACTAAACATAGAACATAACTCTACTTTAGGAACACAATAACCTCTAAGTTGGAAGTAATAGAAATTCGAAACAATGATAGAAATTCAAAAAATTAACAAATTTACGTTCCTGGCAATAATTAAAGAGCTCTAATTGAAAATTTGTTGAGATAAAAATAAAATAAATGAATATTGGCAGTAAAACAAGTACTCTTCACTTGCGATGTAGCAAAATCTGTTTAGTAAGAGTTGAATATGGACCTTGCTTGAAGTACAGGAGAAAATTTCACAGGTAGCTTACAGGCAACATACATGGTGGGGCCTGCTGCAATTTTCTTTTAAAAAAATTACATGTGGGGCCCAGACCCTTGTGAGGGGCCTGTAAGATAAAAATAAAATAAATGAATATTGGCAGTAAAACAAGTACTCTTCACTTGCGGTGTAGCAAAATCTGTTTAGTAAGAGTTGAATATGGACCTTGCTTGAAGTATAGGAGAAAATTTCACAGGTAGCTTACAGGCAACATACATGGTGGGGCCTGCTGCAATTTTCTTTTAAAAAAATTACATGTGGGGCCCAGACCCTTGTGAGGGGCCTGTAAGCCCCCTGTCAGGAAATGGCATTTCCCTGAATATTTTATCTTTGACGCTCCCACTATATCCCGTCCTACCTCAAGTATGTGTATAGATACTCAAATCTCGTCCTTGGTGATACATTATCTATTACGACCTCAATATCAAGTTAAAATTTAACAAAGTTGCGTGTACATTTCGTCCACAGATAATTCAAAGAACAAATGGTATTTGTACGAGAGAGAGAGAGAGAGAGAGAGAGAGAGAGAGAGATGTACAATCAAGCAATTTTGATCCATGAGTCAAGATTGCTAAAGGAAATATTCAGAAATGAGCAAACTACAGAATTTGATTACTTAGACATATGGACTGAAAGGCAATAAATGAAAAAGACGAGAATTCTAACGAAAATTTTCAAAGTTGTTCAACCATTTGCAAGCTGATCAACTTCAGCATATGGACTCTCAAGAATTGCTTGGTCAGCTTCCTGCACCCCATTTTCTGTCTTCTTACGTCGCCCATGAAGGTACCAACGACTCCATACTTTCTCATGCAATGCTCATAAAGACCAAAATAAAAAAAATTCTCTAGAAATTCTTCCAAGTCAGTTTAGTCACAACATGTTGTGGCAGGAATCCATGGTTTTCAGTGACCTAATTCTATATTTGCCAGCCAATCTCCTCGCCATCAAATTGTTCGCCCTGAATGACAAACTGTTCGCCCTCGAACATCAGTGATGTGTAGTAATGCCGTAAGCCCGAACTCGAGCTCGAGCTCATTGCCCGAACTCAGCCCACCTCAATTACGCTATGTCCAAGCTCGGGCTTAGGTTTGAGGTCGGGCTTCAAGCATTTTCGTCCAATCTCCTTGACTTTATCTCACATCTTCTAGAAGCCATAATCATATTTTGACTATAACTTCCTACTTTTCCTATCTAAATACAAACTGTCAATCTGTTACAAATTTGACTCTAATTCAATCTGTGCACTTCTAACATAACACAAACACCTTGTATGACAAGTATAAGGACTACTTGAAGTTGAGTCCTTTTAGGACTTCATCTCCAACACCTATAAATACATGACCTAATCTCATTATTCAGGCACATTTTTATTAATATTTCTGTATACAATCTCTTATACAGTTCCTCTTTCTGACTTAAGCATCGGAGGGGCGACGAAAACACACCTCGACGTCTTTGTTTCAGGTATTGAAGACCATATCGTGTGGAATTCAATCAGTCATTTCGAGTTCATTCAGGTGCAAGTTTTTGGTAGCATCAATCAATATACATTTTGAGTATAGTGCGTGTCACCTTGCCTGCATTGTAGCTCAAATCATGGTTTAGAATATACCATAGTTTTTCGGGGAAGTTTTTATAGTTTGTGTAGGCAGAGTCAGATGGGATCTATCTAGAGGAATAATGAACTATTAGAGTACTTGTATACACATGCACATCAATTGTCGAAAGAAAAGTTAATGTCGTGAACTAAGTTGTATAAACAATACAGAAACAAATAAAAACATACCTATATCTCATGGTTGACATCTCCTACTTTGTGAAGGGGAACAAGAAGATCCTAAATGACAAGGATGGATGTTGTCCCAAAATAGGGGTTATGCCTCTAAGCAACAGAACTGGAGTAGTCTTCTCTAGCTGTTGTGCATATACAAATTGCGATAGTTTTAGCTCCTGTTTGGTAGGAATTAAAATCAGATTTTTAGTAAATTTTGATATAAGTTGATGAAATGTGTCATGGAAAAGTTGTGGATTCAATGAAATATGTGGTTAAAATTAATTATTGAGTTTGATTTGGATTAAAGCTTGATTTTAATTTCTATCAAGTAGGGGTTTAATTTGTTATACAAAATCACATCATCTTCTTCTTGAGGCAAAGAAACGAACATTTAATGTGCCATAACTAAAACATCCAAGAAAAATCCTATATTAGGCCACATATTACCTTCTTCCAATATATGTATTATGCTTCTGATTTGTAATAATGCATGTTTCTACACATTGTCCAAATCCTTTTCTTCTATATCCATCTATTCGAGAAGCTTTGCAAGTATCTCGATGAGAGTTAAAGATGGCAAGAATTTGTTCTTCATGTAGCCTAGCCCTTGACCTCCTTTTGTCGATTCTTCTTCCTCAACATCCTCATCCCAGCACCAACGATGATAGCCAAATCCCAATTCAGGTATTTGAATACCACGGGATTCGATAGCGTCTTCAATGTTGCGTTTCAAGAAATTTTTGAATCTAAAACAGATCCACGACTATCAGCATTATTTCCTCTAGTGCTTTCTCCAAGATTACAAATTTTGGGCTATTTTGGATTTTAGATAGGGGTGGACCCAGGATTATGGTTCAGTGGGGACGAGAAAAAATTATCGTAAAAAATAACTTCAAATTAGACATTCTTTCTTGGGTTTGGGTTAAAATTATGGACTAAAATTATATGGGTTTTTCAATGTCAAAAATTGAGGGTTTAGTGAGGGCAATTGCACTTACTAGACACCTAATGGGTATGCCCCTGATTTTAGGGATGGGTTCTGAACGTAATTAATGGGATTTATAGTTTTAATTAATTTTAAGGATATTAATCAAATATCTTATTTTTTTGAGGCAGTGGATCTAATTTCCCCTCTATAATTTTGGTTTTGTAGAAATTGCGCCCACCTACCTTACTTTTAATAAATATTTAAAAAATACTTTGTAATTTTTTTTCAATAGATGCTGTAAAATAATAGTAAAAAGAAAACATTGAAGGTTATCTAAATCAAAAGAATAATACATATTTTACTTCTACAAACATGCCTTTACAAGTAATATATTTTGATTACTACAAGCACGCCCTTATGTGAATTTATCTAGAAAGCCGTAAAAACACGCCGGTTAATCTTCCTCCTACTTCATCGTAGAACGAGAGTCATCTTCATCCAAAAAAATCTCAAAAAAAATCTTACAAATTGATCTTTATACAGATATCACGCAAGATGTAATCTGTATTATTATCCAACTTAGAAGAAAAACATACCCAGTTTCTGACACATTCTCATAAAATTCATGCTTCAAAGTGAAATTTCGGCTTTGAAATTGATTTTTTTTTTTTAATGCAGATTCCAAATTCTTTGTCTCGAATGTGTGTAGAAAACACAATCTGGTTAAAAAATGGAATCCATTGATATTCTTTACCCATTCTCAATTTTTTGAATTGATTTTTTTTTTTTGAAAGAGGAATTAAATGTGAGGCTCGTGAATGATGGTGTATTCAAATATTTCAGTTACAAAATGTCATTTCGCTTCAGTTATTAGAAATTAGTAATTTTTAATATATTTCATTTACAAAACAGTATTTTTAATATTTTAAACATTAAGTAGTAAAACATGAAATCATGTTTTGTATCGATGTATATACGAATTTTTCCGTTTAGATTTATGAATTCAAAGATGAGTTCGTACTTTCGTGTTTTGTATGAATTTGATACTTACACTATCGATTCCTTGCGTGTACGGTTTCGGCCTTTTCGATAGCGAAGACCACTCTGACTTGGGCTTTGTTTATCTTGGGCCGCCAGCCAAACTATGAGCTCATTATGCCGTCGAGTCGAGCCCATTCAATACTAAACTATCTGTCGGCATCTCTTCCCCTAAACCTCTCCGTCACCTTGAAACACTTCTAAACCTGGCTGAACCCCAACACACGCGTGCTTGAATATATAGCCAATTCATGGCTGCTAATAGCAACGAAGTGCAAGTGGGAGTGGAGAGATTGTTCATAGGGGCAGGATGCAACAGAATAGTGAACAACGTTTCATGGGGTGCCTGTGACTTGGTCTCTTTTGGTACCCAAAACGCTGTTGCCATTTTTTGTCCAAAGGTTTACTCCCTTTCCCACTACTTATTGTTACTTTTCTTTATCTTCCGCTAATAAGTATGTGCTGCTTCAACAATTTTAATGATATTTTTTTGTCTAGATTGGACAAATCTTGATTACGCTTCCCGGTCACAAGGCACATGTTAATTGTACTCACTGGTTGCCAAGCAACAAGTTTGCATTTAAAGGTATAGTCTTTAAGTGCAATTCTGCTCAAAATATTTCCTTTTTTACTGGCTTTTAAGTGTTAGAATTGGAAATTCATGTCATGATTCGTTGTTCAGATGGGTTTTATTTGAAAGATATATGAATTAATTGAGATTTTTTAACTTTTTTTGGATAAATGGATTACGTATTTTGTAGCTTTTTGTGATGAATATGGTTATGCATATGCAGCTAAACATTTGGAAAGGCACTATCTTCTATCTGGAGATGCCGATGGAGCTATTACTTTGTGGGAGTTTTCTCTTGCAGACAAGAAGGTGCTTTCTGGATACCTTTTTCGTTTTTTTTTATCACTGTGTATGGTATCATTTCTTATTGTCTCTATCCATAAATGTGTTCTGTAGCTGCAATATACTTTGGTTGTAAATTATTCTTCGTTTATCGGTGAAGTTTGGTAACTACTGGTGGTCTTTTATTAAAGAAACTGATTATTTATTTATTTATTTTTAAATGGATATACTATTAGCATGTGGGGTGTTGGCGGTGGGGGTATACTTCTTGCTTACCCACCACCCACCAGACTTTTCTTGTCTAGCAGTGAGCAAAGAAGCCCAGGTCGTGGAATATATATCTCTTTGAAGATTCTTGATATAGAGCCGTGATTGACTTAGTACCATATGTGATCAAATATATATTTCGATGTATATTCCCAGTACAGGCAAGTCTCAAATATACCCTCAGTATGCTTCAACTATCATCTTTTGATGTGGAGTCCAAGACAATTTATATAAAGCTCTTTCTATTCTAAGGGAACTTATGAAATCTAATGATAGATATGGTCCAATTCATATTTGCTTGTTGTCTGAAACTAACATTAGGTTAGCTAGCTATATGTAGGGAAGAGATTAGGATGCTTATATAACTTGCATTTTGCGGTTTGCTACTCTTGCTTGAATTTCTTGTGCGTAGGGTGGCGAAAGATAATCTTCAAGATGGTGCAAACTTATATCATGGTTGGGGAAGTGATTATAATTTAATCATTTTTTATCAAATATAATTTTTATTTACACATTTTATAGTAATCACAACAACTACCCACTTATTATTCACACATTTCATATGACTCATAACTTATAATCACTTAAACTTTAATTTAAAGTATGTTTGAGAATTGTTTATAATAGGTTTATATTATAAATAAATAGAATTGAGTGGTGAATAAGTGGGTAGTACTTGTGGTTTTCACAAAATATGTGGATAAAAAGTGGTTTGACCGATTATAAACAGTTTATAAATGGGTGTCAAACAAGGGCTTAATCACCATTTAATTACATTTTCTCCTTGTTTCAACTGCATTGTAAGCGAAAGGATTTCTTTTTCCTAACCCAAAAATGGCAGGTTGCTGCAACTTTTATATGTTTGGCACAATATGCTAATTTTTAAGGGAAATCTTGTGTACTATAAAACTTATACTGGAGGGTATGTATGGGTTAAAACTTTAGATAAAGGAAGACTTTCTTGTTGTCATTTGATGTTGATGTTCAAATTGATTTTCTTAACAAGTTGATTATTAGGCTCCAAAGTGGGCAGCCTGTACATGCAGTGAAGCAAACACATAGAATTCTCTAGTATCCTTGTCAAAAAAATAACTGCAAAGCCAACAAGTAAAAGGGACTAACGTTTTCTTTGATGCATCAATGGCTGGATAAGTATTAATTGTTCATTACTAGTAGTCTGGTAGTAGTCATCGATGCCGTTGTTGTAGTTTAGTTGGGTCGGAGAGCTCAAGATGAAGTTTCGGATCAGACCAATTAGTTATTGTGTAGAGTCAATTAAATATGCATCACTTTACCCTTTGACATGATTCAAGATGGTCCATACCCTCAATAAAATATTTCTTTAGTGCGTTTAATTTTCCCTTTTGCTGTATGTTTTTGGTTGTGATTAAATTGAACCGCCCAGTATATCTAGTGGGCTGAACGGACTGGTAGAAAATGATTCCTGTAGTCAATGGCAATAACACGCAGTTTGTAATTACTCTGGGCCTGGAAAAGATGGGGTAGGTATGAAGATAGGAAGTATTTTCCCTTGTTAAAAGTGGTCATAAGATGCAAGAAATTATTCTAGAAAAGAACCTGCCTTTTTGAAAAAGAGATGTGAATGGTAACGGTCTTTCTTTATATGCCCTTTTACTATCTCATCTGAATTGCTACCCAATTTTTTGCAGGGGAGGCATGTGTTACAAGCACTCGAACACAAAAAAGGTGTTACATGCATTACTGCAATCATGGTGTCTGATACAGATGCACTGTTTGCATCCACCTCTTCTGATGGTGTCGTAAATGTGTGGGAAGTAATCCTTCCATCTAGTTCTGGAGGTGAGTGGCTTGGAGTTGAACTATTCCATTGTCATGTTAACTCTCATTTTCATTAATTTTGCTATCGATATTCGTACCACCGTTGCTTGGTCAAGGAGTTGTATTCATAGTATTTAAATGCACAAAGTGCAACGAAGTGCCAAGACTTCTATTGGCTTAAGTGCAAAGTGACTAACATGCTCCATTGAAGCAAAGTTATTCTTAGTGAAAATTCTACATACATGCTTCTGAAATTATTTAATTTTGAAACCAATTCTGACAAATTCAAGATTAAGTTTTTGTACACATTCAGCAACCAAAATATCATTGAAACATAACAATAAACTATGATATGTGATTCTGATGAAAAAGGACTTAAAAAGCCTAGAATTTTTACAAAGCCAGGCTGAAGCTGCGTTTTAACTCCGAAAAAGTAGCCAGGCAAGCCTTTCACTTAGATGCATGACTAGACTCGCTATTAGTAACTATGGTAATGTTTGTAACGGACTACATCCATTCCCCATTTTCCATTGCGTACTTACTTAATGATTATTTCCTCCTTGTAATAGATAATATATGTATATTACATGGGTTTGCAAGTTGTTTGTTTTTTGTCATATGACCATATCTATTTCTTTTAGGGAAACTTTGGATCATAGTGATTCTATTGTATTATATGTAAACTAATGGCTATTGCTCAACTTGGTTTAGATTTTTGACAGTCTACATTGAGCAGTTCAATTTGTTTTGATCAATGACATGACTCATTAGTTTCAATTGGAAAGGTATCTTGTCTGGTTAACTTACAAATAGTGGAGTGAGGTGGCACAAGGCTCAGAATCTCCTCCTGATAGCCTCTTTCATCTGAATGAATGGCTATGACCTAACTTTCATAGGAACACAGTAATTGCATTTGTGCATTTGATTTCAAATTTTGATTCATTGACGTGATATTTATTTTCCTCGAGATCCAGAGGAAACCCAAGTTCATACCTTATGTTCCTTCTATTTTGTTTTCCATCTTGTAAATATTTACTTCCATTTTTCTTCATCATTATTAATCTATGCTTTTCTCCCCCCTCATTTCCCAGCTCTATTGGTTTTGGGGTATTCTTGTAAAACTTGTTGACTATTTATTGGAATCAAACTTTTCCTTGCAATAATGGTTCAGGTCTTATTATATCCATGATACAAATCGAATCCTAGATGTAGAAAGAAATATAAGAAAACGGATCCTCTCTCCGTGTTTAATGAATTAGATATCATGTAAGTTAGATGAAATGTCATTTGCATATGGGAAAGAGCAATATCAATTCCTGAGACGCTGCAAGAATATAAGATTTCAACTTATAAAAACTGTTAATCATAAAATAGCATTATATGGAGCTTCTGGTCCCTGGAGCTGCATTGAAGTCGTCGGTCTAGGCTTGGTCAAGTTGAGAAACACCCTTCAGAAAAGGCATCACCACACTCAAATATTCTGGATTAGTGGTTTTTTTGTGTACCATACACTAGGGCAAGACTTTAGATTTTTATTTTCTTTTTTGTTATATTTCTGCGGGATGCAAGTTGTTCGACAAGCAATCCATTATCCACTGCTCTTGCCATATTAATCTTTATGGCCTTTTGGGATTATAAACATTTTGAAGGATGATGACTGTCATCCAGCTCAACTCTTTTCTCCCAATCTAAAAATTTATCTTGAAATCTCTACATTTGTACGAGACTATGCAAAGTGAGCTAGTCTACTTGTATATTATATATATTTTTTGCACAATATAAATCCACTGATCTGCATCTTCTGATTGTTGTATCCTAAATTGTACTGATTTTTAAGTTTATAATCAAGTTATTAATGTGCATATCACAGGTGAATGCAAATTGTCTTGTTTGGACTCCTTGTTTGTTGGGAGAAAACCTATGGTCGCTCTTTCATTAGCACAGTTGCCTGGGAACTCTGGTCAACTAGTCCTGGCCACAGGGGGACTGGACAACAAGATTCATCTATACTGCGGTGAGAGGACAGGAAAAGTGTGTAGCACCTTATGGATCCTTTTTTTTTATATTCTGTCACCTCAACCTTCTCTTTTGCTAAAATGAATATTGTGGTTTATTTATGCCCCAGTTTGTTCATGCCTGTGAGTTGAAAGGGCACACTGATTGGATTCATAGTCTGGATTTCTCATTACCTATATATGCAAAAGGTGAAACATCGAGTGTTCTGCTAGTAAGTTCATCTCAAGACAAAGGCATACGCATATGGAAGATGGCTTTATGTGATTCTCTTTCTAATAAGGGAACAAGTTTGGCCTCTTACATTAAAGGTCCTGCATTTGTAGCCGGTTCATCGTCTTATCAAATATCTCTGGAATCTCTCCTCATTGGCCATGAGGATTGGGTATACTCAGTGCAATGGCAGCCGCCTCAAAGCTCATCTACTGAGGGTATGGAATGTTATCAGCCTCAAAGCATTTTATCTGCATCCATGGATAAGACGATGATGATCTGGCAACCTGAAAAGACGACTGGCATATGGATAAATGTGGTCACTGTTGGGGAACTAAGTCATTCTGCTTTGGGGTTTTATGGTGGGCATTGGAGCCCAAGTGGAGACTCAACTTTAGCTCATGGTTATGGTGGATCTTTCCATTTATGGAAAAATGTTGGCACTGATTTTGATGATTGGAAACCACAGAAAGTTCCTTCTGGACACTTTGCAACTGTATCAGACATTTCATGGGCTAGATGTGGGGAGTATCTGCTGTCCGTCAGTCATGATCAAGTAATGTATCTGTTGATTGCAGAATCGATTTGATGAAATCTCTTCCTCCTCTCACTTTCTTTCTTTCTCACAAACTCCACACACCACACCTCCAACCCCCTTTGACAAAAGACTGAATTTCTCTTTGAATATTAATATGACATTTATATTGGCAGCTTTTAATCTTTTCGCTGTGTTGGATTATTCTAATTTTCCTAACTTTGCATGTGTGGCAATCTGTTTCATGTGTTGATATTGAGAAAATTTTCAGACAGTAACTGAATATGGATTATTGAAATATTTATTACCTTTTATGCATGACTGATACACCTTTGCCTAATTAGTTTTGTCAGAATGAGATGGATGCTATTTTCATGTTCTTTGATTCTCTCGCCTTGACTCCAATTCTCTCTCTCTCTCTCTCTCTAAAAAAAATTTATGTGATTGAAACATTTATCATTGAATTTCTTGAGTTTTTGTTCCAGTGGACTCACCCTCACTAAAGGAAAATGGTAGAATTGGAAAATAAGAAAAAAGAATGAAGACCTTTTTCCTTGTGAAATTAGTTTGAATACTGCAAATTAAATGTTGCATCTAAATATGTAATTGGACTTGACCTTTTAAATGTAATATGGAGCCCAAGTAGTACTTTACGGTTGCAGAGTTGTGATGTTCGCATATAGTAAGAGTCTCAATATGCAGTGCTCATATATATATATATATATTTCTTCTGGTACTGTTTTGTTTGAATCCAGTGTTCATATTTCGTTCCATCTTATCCTCTGGAGATTATAATGAGTATCCAGTAGCTGCCCGGGTAGCTAAGTGTATCCAGCAGCCTCTGATGAAGAATTAATTTTGTTTGAACAGAAATTGTTAATATGTTCAATGTGTTGAAAAGTCTGAAAGATTTAACATGAGAAAAATCTATTGCATGTAATTTTTCCCCATCTTTTTTCTCGTTTCAAACTTTGTCAGATAAAAAGTTATTGAATGGCAGCTTTCATGTTCTTTTTCAGACAACTAGAGTGTTTGCTCCATGGCGTAACATATCTTCTTCAGAAGTTGGAGAAGCTTGGCATGAAATTGCACGGCCACAAGTTCATGGCCATGATGTTAACTGCGTGACAATAATCAAAGGAAAGGGGAACCACCGTTTTGTAAGTGGGGCAGATGAGAAAGTTGGCAGAGTTTTTGAAGCTCCTCTATCCTTTTTAAAGACTTTGAATCATACAAATTCATGGAAATTTAATTCTGCTGATGACCTTCAAGCTGACATGCAAATTTTGGGTGCAAATATGTCTGCTCTAGGACTATCCCAGAAGCCTATATATGTTCAAGGTAAGCTTTATGTTATCTCTCTCCTGGAAATTGGCTCTGGTACCAACACAATTATGTCTTTATACATCCAAGAGTATTGTGAGAACAGAAGTATGTTCTTATCTATATCAGGCAAACTTGATTGTTCCCTGTTTACTTTTATGAACTTCATCATTCCTCAATGTGTTGAGTGGTGTTTCTGGCTATAAAATAGGTTGCCTCCTTTTCTGAATGCTACACTAAAGAACATTCAATCCTTAATACTAATTGATAACTAGCCTGACCTACAAAACTGAGTGAGACCTTCCTTGGAATGAATTTACATGGCTTCTGTGAACACGGCTTATCATGTTATGTTTATCTTTTTATATTTTGGGAAGTGGCCAGCTTCTCTCCTCTGGGTCGAGGGAAAGAAGAGGAGATCTGATCTCAAGGTTTTTATGTCAAAATCTTGATGTTCATATCTTTAATGGTGGGTTTGGCTTAAGCATGGCATTTTCTTTAGATTTCCGGCACCTACCTATCAGACTACCATTACAATACCTTAATCACATAATGTATATATCAGTGCTAAACACAACACAACACAATACAATATATACAATGAAGAAACATTTGGAATCTTTTTTTTTTCTTAATGCTTATATAAAACCTACATTCTAAACAAGTGGGACAAAATAAGTATCATGTGTATCATATATGCATATGTGTCACTGGTTCAGTGCTCTGATTGACTTTAGCAACTGTGTAAGCAATTGTGAATTATAATTTATAGGGTGGTTCTTTCATGATTCAATCTTGACACTGGGTACTACAATCGCCCTTCATGTCCAGCACAATCCATCAGAAACCACCAAAAGGAGGCTGTAAAAATGGAAAAATGGGTATTGACCAACAGGATTGGTGCTGTCTCTAGCTCAACCCATGAACCTATTATCAAAGTGCAATCTGAACAGCAAAAATTCAAAACCTAAAGCTATAGTACTTGGTAGTAATTTGGAGTTTTATGTTTGGTTCATTTCCCTGCCCTGCATTTCAATGTTTGGTAATGAGTTTCTTGTAGCTTCCTTTGGTGGTGGTGATGAAAGTAGTCGTGGGGTGGTGTTTGTTTGGTGGCATTGTTGACATATAAGGTGGGTGGTAGAAGTGACAGTTTTGATGTGATGGAGGAGATGGTGACTATGGTGTTTAGCCTATGAATGTTTGTGTGGATTGTATATGGTGGGGTTATAGTAGTGCCAGTTGTGACAGCAGCAGGATGACAATGCGGTTTTAATGTTGGGGGGAAATTGTTTGTTATGGGGGTGGGGAGAAGATGATGTAATAGGTACTCCCCATGTTTTTAATTGACTTTTTACTATTTATCGAGTAAATTGCATTATGATAAAGTGACGTTCAGGATATTACCATTTGGATAAGTAGCCATTCATGTAAAACATCCAAAAATAAAAAGGAAAGGCAGCCAATCTTTATAAAAACGTAGTAAAGTACCAAATGGAATCCCAAAAAAGAACTAATTCACTATTTTCTTCTACAGCTCCATCTGCGTCAGTTGACAGAAATAGTAATGAAGGCATTGATACCCTCGAAACGATTCCAGCAGCGGTTCCAGTTGTGCTGACAGAACCACCCATTGAAGAACAACTCGCATGGCATACACTATGGCCAGAGTCCCACAAGCTTTACGGTCATGGTAATGAACTTTTTTCTTTGTGTTGTGACCATGGTGGCAAGCTTGTTGCTTCATCCTGCAAGGTATATCACATTCTCGTCCTTCATTCTGTGATAGAACTTGGTCATACAGTATTATATATGGATGTATATGCTCAACTTTCAACTGAAATCAGGTTCTCACGGAATGAGTTTTTTGAGATGTACATGCTGCATTTTATTGATGTTGCCGATTTTTTGTGAAAACATTTAATTATTTGAAATTCTGAGGGTTGTTGCTTGCTCTTCCCCTCACCGACTTCCACATTCTGAACCAATTAATTGTGTGGTTAATTTTGTAAGTCATTCTTATGGATGACTGCCTTGACTCTGTTAAAATGATAGAGGAATGGTTAATAAATAAAAAAGATCTGCTTCTGAGAAGCCACATAATGTTTGTTCATTTAGTGATACGGACTTTCATTGAATATTGAAAAGTGTAAAATCATTGTGAATCACAGAAAATAATTTTGAAGAAAATGTTACCACCTCTATTCACTCAGAATTACTAGAAAGATAACCAAGAATAATAAAAACTCTTAACAGACTAAATCTTGTTGTATAGTCTGTTTTCATATTCTCAAGTCAATCTCGTAATAATGAACCCCATATGGAGATATTGGAAGCTGAAATTATGGCCGACTAAATTGTTATTTTTTCATGGCCTTTATCTGCAGCATTTCAACCAATTTCTGTTTCATTCTTCTCATTTTCCAAGACCCCCTTTCTGCCAATTTTAGTTTTCAAGATTGTCCTAATGTAGTAGTCGTGGTTACTTGTTAAAGTGAAGGGAACTACTACATCGAAACTTTACCAATTAGCTATCATGACATGATAATTCTTCTTTTTCTCAATAAAGCATTTATAATTGTGCTTCAAGTAATCAAGGACAAGTGGCTCTAGGCTGATTCACACTGTCTTTCATAAAAATTCTGTGCTCAGTACATCTTATCATTTTCCTCATTGTAAAAAGTGTTGACTATTTTTGTTTAATTAGAATTGAAAACATGATTCCTGTGTAATTCCGAAAGTTGGAAATCTTTATATGAGATCATTTACTGAGCACATCTAAAGTAGGTATTTAAATTATCTAAAGCTGGAATCATGATGCTTATGTTAGTCGGATTCATACGGTAGATTGCGAATATGTGCACCTGATGCTTTTGATATTTGAAAGCCCATCAAAATTATCAATTCCATGGAGTTTATGCATTATACCATCTGAAAATTCTTCTCTTACAGTACCCAGAATTATTATGAAGCTATACGACTAG
>CAIGRN010069096.1:1051-11725 GCA_903798345.1 Fraxinus anomala
AAAAAAAAAAAAAAAAAAAAAACATTTGTATTTTCCTGCAGATGTTTCTTATATTTTTTCACCACACTAAACACATCTCGAAAATTGAATCGATCTGAATTTGGATCTCGAGTTCTGTCCTCGATATAGATGTAAAATATGGTAATCTTTAAAATATGTGGTGGTTTTAGATTAACAATCAGAATATATAGTGTGCGCATTACTGAGCAACTAGAATTCAACGAAGATTGTTTTCTTCATCTTTATTTTTCATTTTCTTAATTTTTCCTGTGAAATAGTGATTTCAGCTTTCTAAAATAGTCCAATCAAATTATCTACGTGAGCATGTTATTCCTGGACGTGCCTGCAAACCATATTCTAGAAAGAACTTTCTATTATATATATGATTTAGTGCCATTTGGGTAACATTTGGACCTTTCTGAAATAGTCTAAGTTGCTTTTGGAAAACTAATTGTTTCCCTTTTGAACTGTACGAGCTATCAGTTATTTGCTGATGTTATCTGGTTTGTAACTAACTGAGTGACCTCAAATTCTTAGCTTCACCTTTTTCTACTACAGTTAGTTTGTCTATATTGTTATTCTGTCTCATATGCCTCATGCTTTTCTTATCTGTTACAATGTGTTATATTTTGAGAATTTTGTTGCAGGGAAGGACCAGTCAGTAGTTTTATGGAGCATCCATGACCACATCTCTTCTCTGGCAGCAGAGCAGGGAGCTGCGAAGTCTCCAGGGTCTAAGGGTGGTGCAGTCAATGGAAAACCTTCAGACAGTCCCACCATTCAAGCTCGAGGTATTTTCCAAGGGCACACGGACACTGTGGAAGATGTTCAGTTTTGCCCTTCAAGGTAGCTGGCGCAGTCATGCATGGATATGGCTATGAATTTTTATCAGCTGATGATTCATATGTTAGAAGCTTCTTATGGAAATGTCAATGAATAACTTGTGAAAGAGCTCGTTTTTGTTGCTAAAGTCTTCCCCTTTGTAGTATGAAATGTGAATTTTTCTTCCATATTTAGTTATACTTGTTTCAACTTGTCATACAGTGCTCAGGAGTTCTGTAGCGTTGGTGATGATTCTTGCCTTATCCTATGGGATTCTAGAACTGGCTCTGCTCCTGTTGTAAAGGTTATCTCGCTTCATTTTACATTGTGAAGGGCTTATGATCACAGTGTGCATAAGATGTTAGCTGATGTGTAGATTATTCTGTTTCTCAATCTTTAATTCTGTTATGCTTGTATTATTGTTCAGTTAAATGTCTATGCACATACAAGAGCTGTTGCATTTCATTAATTTTATATGCTGTTGCCTATATTATTATTCAAATGTCATCGGATCGGCCTTTGTGTTTTTCGTTATTTCCTCACAGGTTGAAAAGGCTCACAGTGCTGATCTTCACTGTGTTGATTGGAATCCAAATGATGTGAATCTGATTTTGACCGGGTACTTTTTGACCTCTCATCGAATTAACAATCATACTCCTTGGTAATCTCGTAATGGAGAAAGGAGGCTGTAGTGTATATGCTATTGTACTCGGTGACTGTTTATATGTACCATTGCTTTGATTTCTTTTTATTTATTGATATTGATATATTTGGAGTCTTATTATGGGATTGAACAAACTCGGCATCCTTCAGATCTGCTGATAATACTGTCCGCATGTTTGACCGACGAAATCTTACTAATGGTGGAGTTGGATCCCCAATCCACATATTCGAAGGCCACAGTGCTGCAGTCCTGTGTGTCCAGGTGCCAGACGTGATATTCACCCGAGGGTTTAAGATGGAGAGTATTGTTATGAGTGTTAACTAGCAATTTACAGTGATATTTCTGTTTCAGTGGTCTCCTGACAGGTCATCTGTCTTTGGGAGTGCTGCAGAGGACGGTATTCTGAATATCTGGGATTGCGGAAAGGTGTGGAGTCACAGGCTGTTACTAATCACTTTACCTCTGTACAAAAATTATGATTTAACGTGGAGTTCTGAAGCTTTTGACTAAATCACAAAATTAGTAGTTTGATCAAAAGAACTGCGTGAGTTTTTCATTGTTTAGTAAACGATCTACTCTTTTAATCATGCTCGAAATCTTTATTCATGACCTAGATTGGGAAGCTGGGGGGTGCTGGAACACGAAGTTCGGATTCTCCTCCGGGCCTATTCTTCCGACATGCTGGGCACAGGTTCTAAGTTTATCCTTATTTTTCTTGTTTTGTACTTTCAGACATGACATAAAAATTGTGGACTTGTCTGTTTTTCTGGTTTTTTTTTTTTAATATCTCTGCTCCCCTCTTTTGAAACTTTCCCCTTGTGGGTGTGTTATCGTGGTTGATGATTGTCCACATTTGCCCCAAGTTATGGGCGACCTTGAAGTTTACAGTCCAAATGCCCTCATCTTTTCTTTCTCAACTCAGTTTACGATTTTTCTGAGTACTTACAGGGATAAGGTTGTTGACTTCCACTGGAATTCATCAGATCCGTGGACAATTGTCAGTGTCTCTGAAGATGGTGAAAAAACTGGCGGGGGAGGTACACTACAGGTAACAATAAATTTTCTTGTACTAGAGTTCTTTAATTAGCCTTTACCTACTAGGCCATCCGTTATATATTGGTAAAATAGTGATCTAGACGACATTGTACCCTTGGCATGCTAGATCATATAACGTTATTGGCTATATAGTGATATTTTAATGCCCCAAATTTCGAAGAAATCCTGAATGTTACTAAGCCCCCGTTTGAGCCCCATTAAATTCTATTTCATTCAATTAATTTTTTTTCTCTCTTCATCTCAACCACACATTTATCAAATAAAATAATATTACACAAAAATCTAAAACTTTTCCACCACACATTCTCCCATCAATCACTATTCTACAAATTTTCAACCCCCAAAAATGGGGGCCAAACAGGGGCTAAAAATTATTGCATTCCTGACATCTCGTAATAAATTAAATTTTTCATACCATATAAAATCAAACTTTACGTATCACATGAGTAGGTCCCCAAAACAAATATTAATAGAAACAAAAAATCTAGTTGTTACTAGGCATCATATTGCACACCGCTCCAACGAATTTGCCATCCCGAACTAACTTGTAGGTTGGAAGGAAAAATGGTGAGAATTATGGGAAAATACTCAGCAAGATATAATGTGCAGTTTCTATTGATATAACAATTTAATCATAAGTCATATATCATTCTTACCACATTTCATCAAGAGTAATATGCGATAAAATTAATACTCTGGATTATCTCGAATTTTCTAAGAAACTTGTTGGGTTCGGGTGGGCTTCTTTCTTTTCCGGAACTCACCCATTCACCTTCCGCCAAATACGGATACGCCCTATGGGCTTTGGCTGGGTTTCATTTCATTACAAGGATATTTCATGAATAATCGTTTTGAATAAATAATCGTATAAAAGAAACTAACCATTTGTTTACTTTATGATGGGTTTAGCCTTAATTAGGAAACTAACCATTTGATTACTTTATGATGGGTTTAGCCTTAATTAAGAAAAATTGCTTTGGTTTTTTTTGTTTTTTAAAACAATTTTAACAATGCACCTAAACCAACCCATTTTTCCCAACGGAAAATTACCTAGTTTCCTACATTTTAAGTTTCAAGTAAAAAAATAATGTAGTATATTTAATATTGGACTATGTTACATGTATATAAAGATTGATACATTAATTTACACTTGTGTGAGTTGACAGATTTTGGTATATTGATCTTGACAACACCATTTTCAATCCACCGTCAGTTTTTTGACACATCACCACAACCTACCCTATCCCATCGTGTTTTGATTCTCTCTCGCAAAGACGACACAGAGTTGCCTTCCATTTTTCACCCTAGCCCAATGAATCAGAATCCCTGCCCAAACCACCAGATCTAACCCTCAACATCGACGATCGAATCACCTCTCCTAGAATCATAACAATTTCAACAAAAAGCAATAGGTTTGGGCTCCAAGGCATCATTTATGGAGCCAATCGATTGACGACTAGTCTCCAAGTTGCCTACTTTCTGTTCGATTCAGGTGACGAGACCATTGCCATTGATTTTAGGATGTCCAATAACCCTAGGGTGGTGTCGTCGGTGTCTAATTTGGTCGGAGGCTTGTGACGGTGATGATGGTGGTGGTAATGGTGGTGATGATCATTTGATTGTGGTGGGACGGTGGTTTGACTATGGATGTGGTGTGGGATTTGAGGTTTGCTGAAGGTGACGGTGGTGGTGATTGTGAATTTGTCGTGATGGTGGTGTTAAGGTGAGGAATTTGAGGTTGTGGAATGGGATGGGGTGAGATGAAGAGTGTAAGTGATTGATTAATTAAATAATTTGTAACTAATAAATAATTCGTGACTTAATAAAATGTATGATTTGATACTAAATTTGTAATTGTGATTTACAATTTGTGTCTTTCTAATTGTGATCATAATTGTTGGTTATTGTGACATTGACATGTTTAATTAATTAACAAAGTGACAACGTTTGTGACTAACTAAACGACAACTTGATCTTTGAAAGAATTCCACAAGTTTTCTTAAATTTAAAAGTATATCTTGAAACTATGATAATTAATATATTTTTTCCATAAATCAATGCAAATAGGCTTAAAGCAATTCTAGAAATCAAAACCTTTTTAAGTTTGTACTAAATTAATGCAAATGAGTAATGTCATTTAGCTCTATTGAGATTATAATCACAGTTTATGTGGCGCTAATGTAGAGTTAAATAACATTATTCAATACCAATACGCCATAATCAATTCTAGAAATCAAAATCTTGTAGTTTGTACTTGCGTCACGTTCCAAATGCCTGAGATATTAATTTAACATAAAATTCCAGGGTGTTAGATATAGAGGATATATGTCCCCTTGGTATATGAGTTCATATAAATGCCATTTCATTTGCACCATAAGCAAACTACAAGTAATACCATGCTAATCAAGCACCATAAGCAAACTCCCAATACTATTTTCGTTCTGTAATTCAATTCATGTTTTGTTGTCAAAATCACTGCTAGATTATTTTCGTGCAGATATGGCGAATGATGGACTTGCTTTACCGTCCAGAAGAGGAGGTTCTAGCTGAGCTTGATAAGTTCAAATCTCACCTACTGACGTGTGCCTCTTGATTTCATTTCGGAAAGTGGGGGCCTTCTTATAATTTAATAGACGATCTCGTGATTTCGCAGAAGCAAGGATTCTGACAAGGAATAAAGTGGATGTTTAAGTTTGAACATCGTCATGTGGAGGTTAATTAATTACAATCAATTTTATTATATTTTCTAACCTGGCCTTAGTCTAAATTAATGTGTTTGACCTATTAACAAATCATGATTTTTACATTATAATTAAATTATACTAAGCCAATCTAAATTAACCTAACTAATCTAATTTGGGGAGAATTTTGGAAGTTGTTAGGAATCTCGAATTCGCTTAGGCTTTTTAATATTTATTCCATTAAACATTATTTAGGGTCTGTTTGATTGTCAATATTTTTTATGGAAAATATTTTTTTCATTCAAATTTTTACTTTGTGTTGTTTGATTGACTTTTTTCTAGATTAAAAATTAAATCAATCAAATACATTTAATTAATAATTTTCACATAAATAAGTTTTAGGCAATTTAATTATCTAGAAATTATTTTCTTTTTATGTAAATTCTATTCTCGCAATCAAACGTATTCTTAGTCTATTTTATATGTATTAACAATTGAATAAACAATTTTAATTAGTAATTTATTTCTCGAGCAATATGTATTGTACTCACATGCTTTATCTACGTATATTTATATATGTAAAATCATTAAATTGTAATAATTCAATCGTGGTTGCGTAAATTATAATTTTCTCTATAATATTTATTCCATTAAACATTATATAGGATCTATTTGATTGTTAATAAATTTCATGGAAAATGTTTTTTTCATTCAAATTCTTACTTTGTGTTGTTTGATTGACTTTTTTTTTAGTGAAAAACATTTTCCTAGTTTTGGTTGTGACATATTTTCCTCAATTAAGGAAAATATTTTCTTTAGGGGGAGTAAGATTTTATGTTTTAGGGAATTCACTATTTCTTTCTATTATTTATAACTTCTCTTTCATTTTCTCACCAATAAAAAATAGAAAAGTACAATATTTTCTAGATTAAAAATTAAATCAATCAAATACATTTAATTAATAATTTTTACATAAATAAGTTTTAGGCAATTTAATTATCTAGAAATTATTTTCTTTTTATGTAAATTTTATTCTCGCAATTAAACGTACTCTTAGTCTATTTTATATGTTTAACAATTGAATAAACAATTTTAATTAGTAATTTATTTCTCAAGCAATATGTATTGTATTCACATGATTTATCTACGTATATTTATATATGTAAAATCATTAAATTGTAATAATTCAATCGTGGTTGCGTAAATTATAATTTTCTCTTGATACCTTATCAAAAAATATATCACTTAAACAAGGCGAATAAATTTACTCTCGATCTCAACATTTTCTTTAAATCAAGCAACTGTGGATCAATTACATACAATAAACACAATCAAATTTGCATGAAATCAATTAAATTAAATAAACTTTAAATTTAAGTTATCTCTTGGTCCTATCAACCAATTATTTGTCCATTCATAAAATGAATAAAAACACAATCGAGTTCAATACAATGAATACAGAAAAGAATATTAACAATTGTTATTCTTTGGCAATCAATTATTAATAATGGGTCATCACTCTTCTCTTCAAATCATGTATGTCTCCCGGCAAGTTGTAATCCTTAACCTTCAAATCACAAAACGAGATACAAATCTTGAGAATTTATTGTAATTGAATACGTAATTTTTCCTCAACATTGTATCTCTAACATCCCTTTTGAATTGAATGAAAGATTCCTACTTATGTAGAGGTGTCAAGACGGACGGGCCGGCCAGACCCGTGAAAATTGGCCCGGATCGACCTCGGATCGCAAGCCGACCCATGACCCGAGCGGACGGTTCACGGCGCGGGCTTCGCAGGTTGCACCTTCACGGGCCGCGGTTAACCTGCTGGCCCGTGAAAGAAAAATATCTAAAAATTTTTAGTTGTAATAAAAGTAGGTGCAAACCTAGTTGAGATGTACTTATGCTATAAATATTTGATAATAGTAATTAGAAATGCATTTAGTTGTTAAATTTGAATTTTATATAAACATTTTTTGGTATAAATATGAATTTATCATTTTGTTCAATTCTTAATTTANAAATAATTCATGTAATATTAAATTTGAATTCCATGTAAATATTTCTTGGTATAAATATGAATTTATCATTTTGGTATAAATATGAATTTATAGCAAAAAAATATTTTTTGCTATAAATATGAAATATTCTATATTTTTATAATTTTATTTATACAATAATACAGGCCAAATCGGAACAAACCGCGACCCGCGCGACCCCTGACCCGCATGGGCTCGACCCGGATGGGTCAGCGGACAGGCCTGAGTTGTAATTCAAAATTTGTGTGCCTATCCGGAACCCGTAGCGGGCGGGCTTTTTTTTCACAAGGGCCGTTACCGAGCTCATATATTGGCGGGCTGACACGACCTGGACCACCCAGATTGACACCTCTATATTTATGGACCTTAATCTAAGTTTAAAACAGTCCCAAGTTGCTAGGAACCATAATTTTTGTCAAATTAGGGTATCTCAAATTGTTGAAAATTCTATTTCACTTGTGTGATTTGGTCCATGTTTCCTCTTTTTGTTTAGATCGAGTCATTAGAATATTGCTAATTAGGTCCTTCAATTTTCAAATGCGACTCATTGATCCCCAACTTTTAGAATATGTCTAACTTTAATTATTTTTATTAATTTTTTCATATGTTCTCGTTCAATATCAGGTTTCTCCTAAAATAAACAATAAAAAATATAATTAAGTATTTAGCTCGTAATAAATCACTTTCAAAGACTACTTTTGATAGTCAAGTCCAAAACTTAAACCTTTGTACCTAATAGAATAAATCAAATTAGAAACTTAATTATAGTCTAAACAAATGTATTCAACTTGATTCATGCAATGTAATGGTTACTCAAAGTGAATATCTAAATCACAAAATTTAAATAGGTTAATGAATCATAATTATTAATCGTTATTTCACAAACTATACATATCGTATATTCAGCTTTTGAGTGTGTTCATCATTTTCAATTACATCGATGTTACAAATCAAGTCATGCATTTCAATTTAGAAATTCTTTTTCTAAACAAAATTAAATCGCTAGTATGTCAATATAAGCTCTCTTGGTTTTTCATGGTTTTTTTGTGAAAATAAAATAAACAAGCGATATTGGGCTTATATTTTCATCAGCTCTTCCATTCTCCAAATCCCTAGTCGATAACCAAGATTTAGTTGGAGACCACTTACAGTTGTTTTGTTATTGTCTCTATTGGTGTGTTTCAATTTTCTTTTCTTTTTATCTTGTCAATTCTTCTATTTTTCGAATCTTTCTTATTTTCGAAGGTAGTTTCCACTCTACACGGTAGCCTTCTTTTTGCATAGATTATCTTCCAAACACTAGCGATGAATAGAGACAAATTCTTCAAGATTAGCTTTACCTACAATATAGGTAACTTTTTCCTTTGGACACAGCTAGTGCAATGTCTTTTACCTTTTTTAGACTAATGATAAGAACCGAAGAATAATAAAATGATGATGTTCTTGATTCTGGATAGATCTAATCATCCCCAAACTTATTCTAAATGAGTTTTCAATATGGTTCTAATTGGAGTGATTAGTGAAATGAATACATACTACAATCTTAAAAGGTTCTAAAGTAGTTAATTTAAACAATTAATTTCGTAGTTATCATAAGTACAATCGATAATGAATTCGTGCTTGATCCCAGATAAAAATAATATTATCAATATATATGAATCACATTATTCAAGTTAAGTCATACCCAAGCATGCAAGATATATATATATAGAGAGAGAGAGACTCGAGATACGTGTTAGATGATAAAATTGACATTGAAACTTGTAGAATCTTTTTTCTTTTCTTTTATCCCTTCAAAGGGATCTCTCGTTCTTTATTGCCAATTTATTTACAATTAAAATTATAACCAACATTAGCAACAATTAATAGGAAATTATAATCAATATCTCAATGAATCATAATTCAAACACATTAACTACTTATTTCATATATCTCAATTCAATATAAATAAAATATAGAAGAGTTCAGGAAAAAAAATCATGATGATAATAACAATAATACTTTTGAGTGAAACTAGTGCTCTTCATGATTTTAAAATCTTGAATATACTAATGATGAAATAAGTTGATGATTGTGTGAATTTTGATGTGAAATACGAAAATTTCTGAAGAGTCGAAGTTAACATTTTAAAATAACAATTTTTTTTTTTTTTTTTACCACGGTTGATGTCGTAAACAGTGATTATGGTAGACCATTTCTTTATGGTGCTAGGATGACGATCCTAAATATAAAATACTAAAAAAGAATTCACCTAGACAATATTTAAATGTGTACGAGTACTAAACGGCAAATACAATCATATTATTCATATGTCATGCAATAACTGAAATAAAAACGTTAAATGTTAGAAAAATGGGTTACTTTTCATTAAGTTTTTGATTTATAGTCTCGAGCTCAAATTTTGAACAAGTGCTTCACGACACTCGGAATGTGTATTTGGAGATCCTGCTTAGTTTGTTTGAGTTTACTTTTCACCAGTTGTCCTCCAAACTTAACCTTATCATTCTCAATTTGCGTAGTATGACTTGCATTCATATCTCGATTCAAATTCAACAATGTAAACTTCAATCACCTAATCAAGTTTAATCAAAAACTCAATTTTTGAGCAAACAATGATGTAGGAGGGTTGTCTGCTAATTTCATCTTTTTTGAATGATTTCAGTTGGCCCCATTATGATTAATTCATTGGTCTCGACATGCTCTTCATTTGTTATTAGTTTATCGAGTTGAAAGAACAGTCTACTAGTACTATCCAAAATTTCGGACAATCGCACTATGAAGTTTTCAATAAAGTCTCCTTTATTGATGATTAATGGGATTGTTACTCCTTCAACCTTTTGACCAATAGAGTTTTTGGTGTTGCTTCCAACCCGGATTATACATTTTCTCGTATGGTTTATTTTATGCATGTATTATCTGAAACTTTTTTAGGTTGTAAACCTTTTATTTCTTTACATTACGAAGAAAATTCATCTTCAGAGGTACGTCATTTTGATAAATTTCGACATATGGGGAGATTTCTACTGTTTATCGTGTGTTTGATATCTTGATAGCGCCCATAATAATCTCAATGTCAAATAATCCTCATCAACTTCGACATAAAGCATTGTAGGGTGAAGAAATCTCCTATAGGCATGTTATCTTCATCAATTTCGGGTTGTGCCATCTTATTTTGTTTATCTTACTTTTGATTCCTTTTGTCCTCTGTCAATGAAACTAAGAGAAATCAGTAGATCAATTGCAAAACAACAACAAATATTTAAATGAAAGTTAAAACCATAGATATTAGTCCCGACCCAATCGGTGACCCGGACAAATAATCGGATCATTGGGTCAATGGTTCAATCGGTAGGTCAATGATTCAACTGTTGGGTCATTGCTAAGTCGAATTCTAGTTAAAAAATATTTT
>CAIGRN010069134.1:0-11399 GCA_903798345.1 Fraxinus anomala
TATGTGTTTACTTTGTGTGGTATTTGCATAAGTTGAAAGTCTCAATTGCAGTCTATTGTGTCCTTATCTACTACTGAATCTGAATATGTAGCTGCTACTGAAGCTACAAAAGAGTTTTTGTGGCTTAAAGACTTGTTATGTTAACTAAATGAATTGCATGATCCTGTTGTGATTTATTGTAATAGTCAAAGTGCTATTCATTTGTTTAAAAATCTTGTGTTTCATGATAGGACTAAACACATAATTATTAGGATGCACTTCATTAGAGATATAGTTCATAAAGAATCTAGTTTTTTAGAAAAAAAATCCATACACAATTTAATCCTACGGATATGGGAACAAAGTTACTTCCTTTCACCCAGTTTAATCATGTTTACAAATTCTAAGAATTAATACTGGGTAACTTTGTGTTTTCTGCAGGTGACAATCTTCTTGGTGGTGATGTTATTGTTATTAAACACTAATGTGTTTTGGTGATTTATAGCATTAGCATCAAGTGGGAGATTTGTTAGAATGCGATGCCATTTTTGTCATTTACTTCTAACACTTGGGGCAATGATGAAAATGAGCTAGGCCCAAAAGTTGCTAGAAATGTTTTGAATTAAAACCATTTCCCAATAATTCAAAGGATATTAGGCCAAAATCCGGCCCAACTCAAATGCAATGTGTGTTGCTCTGGTCCGTATATCTGCTGCCTAATATACGGTGATGATGTTGCCTATATAAGGAGATGGATGGCCATTTTCTACGAGATTCATTCATTCTGTTTTCTTTTGCTAAGTGTGAGGGAAGCTTCTGGGTTTTCTGTCTCGCGTTTTCTCTTTCGATTCTTTGTGATATTGATTATAACCTGTTTAATCTCAAATCTTTGTGATTCTAGTATTGGTTATTGTTCGATTGAGATGTTGAGGGTGTTAGATTGGTGTTAGATTGGTTGTAAGGTCTTCGAACCATTGAGTTGCTGCTTTGTGCATTTTGAGTTAGGGTTTGTGTTTTTTGTGGCTTTTTTTTGTACAAACGGGTACAATGTTTTGTGAATATTCTAAGCTCCAAATTTTGAGAATCGATTACTAAGTGTTATTTGGTTTTCTGGAATCTTGGTGAATCGTTCTTACTGATTCCATTGTGTATTGTGGCCCTATTCTTTACAGCAACCAATGGGAAAAGTCATCGGCGACTACAGCAACGATGCTCACAGTGGGGAGCAACACTGTGGAGATGACAATGTCGCCATTGCGAGGTCGACGATGTTGCTGCAATAGCGCACTGTGGCAGAGGAAGTCGGTGGCGAAGATAGCGTAGTGGATGTAGATCTTCTAGAAGAGCCACTTGGTGTTGGAACTATAACTGTTGGACCTATGCACAGTGGCCTTGATAGGTTATGTGGTGTTAAGTGGGAGGAATGATTGAGTAAAGAGTTTTCCATTTGGGAAGAGTAATATTCTTCCTCTAGCATGTCATCCCAGAAGTTCGGACGTAGCAATGTCGAAAGTGGTGCAGCTCTGCCTGATGCCACTACTGCAGTGACTTTGATTTTGGAAGAGTAGTATTCTTCCTCCAGTATGTCATCCCAGAAGTTTGGAGGTTGCAGTGCCGTAGGCGATGTAGTTGCTGCTTCTGATTGTGTTGATGTTGCTGCTACTGCCTGCATTGACTCTGATTTTGGATCGGTTTTGTGGTGACTGTGTAATAATTTTGTTGGTGGTACTTGTAGGTAGTTGTTGGTGGTGGTGGTGGTGGTGGTTGTGATGGTGATGTTGGCTGCAGTGGTGAGGTGGTGGTGATACTGGTGGCGTTGGTGGTGGTCATAGCAGTTGTGGTGATGCGGTGGTTGTGGGTGAGTTGGGCTAGGTGTTTGTGACCAATAAATAATATGAAATCTAAAAAATGAATAATTTGTGATTGAAAAATAACTTTTGACCAATTACTTTGAAAATTCGCAACTCGAAAATAAGTCGTGACTTATAAAATTATTGAGTTGTGATCGAAAAATAGTTCTTGGCCTATTAATTTGATAATTCGTAACCGATAAATAAATTACGACTTATAAAATTTATGATGTGTGATCGAAAAATAATACGTTATCTATTAATTTGATAATATGCAATCAAAATAGAAATTAAGACCTATAAAATTTGAGATTTGTAACCGAAAAATAAGTTGTAATCTACAAAATTTGTTATTTGTGACTAGTACATAATTATAATTATAAATTGTATAATATTGTGATCTTAATATATTTAATTAATAAAGTATTTTTTAATGAATTAATAATTAATACCTGATTTTTGAAATAACAAACTTAATTTCTTAGTTTTGAAATTTTATTTTACAACCATCTTATATATGCAATTTTTTTTTTTTTTAATTTGGTTGAATAAATTCTAACGGAATGACATTTCACCATATCATGTATATATAAAGAGTAATACTATTTTGCCACATTGGATTGTACAACCTCAATTTAAGTGGCGTTAAAGTAACATTAAACTATATGTGAAATTAAATAAATAATTTAATTACACCTTTCATTTAGCCTAACACCTAGAGCCACTTAAATTGAGTTGTAATTTCAGTGGGGCTACATAGTATTACTCATATGTAAACAATTATATAAACTATTATGTAAATGTAACACAAACATTTTATTTTTAATATCAAAAAATGCGTCCATGAAAATTCCATATTTTCGTGGATGAAAGGTACTATCGACATAATTTTTTATTTCAATATACAGTTGGTAAAATTCATTGATAAAGTTTTTGACAAAATTTTAATAAGGAAGTTACCTCATTTTTCCAATTTAGTTGCTTCACCGTCGTCGAACCACATTTAGATTCAAATATGCCACACTTCATAGTTATTGGAAAAATCCAAATACTCCTTTTTTTGGATTGCTCCCACTAGTGGCGGGTGGGCGAAGGGTCCAAAAGACACTTAGCCAGGGACCAAAAAAAAAAAAAAGAGTTTCATTTTCTTTTTGTTCTTTAATCGGAAATCATTACAAATTGGACTCTACTATGATAATATCAAACAACTTATGGACGAGTGGTGGCAATTAAATATTCCGACGATATATGTACGTTGTCATTTTCAACGGCTAGATGCTTTTACTATTTTCTATAATATAACTTAATAAAAAAATTTATAACTTGCGGTCAAATGGAGTTTGACTATCATTTTTTATTTTATTTTTCGGGAAATACCACTTGTACATTCTTTATGACCATGATGGTTGATATTGTCCGTGTTGACAAATGTTGATTGAATGTAAAAACTATCAAAAATTTAAAATGTTCAATGACATGTTGTCACTTGATATATATATATATATAAAATGATGTAGAAGATAATGTACATGTAGCATGATTTTTTTATTTATTTTTTAAATACAACTATCAAGCTTATGTTTATTTTTACAAGAATATATAAAAAATGACGCGAGGAAATTATATTTTCGATTTTCCTAAAATATTTGGCTGATTAAATTAGTTTAACAACCAAATTCAAGAATTATTTTTGCGTTCTTCGAATTCCATCTATTATGAACCGGAAATTTCATATAAAAGTTAAATAAACATTTGGATTCGTGAAAAAAAATATAAATTAACTACACGTACATAAATATCACTCGAACAACGTAATCATCGAGCTGAATTTAACAAATTTTCAATCTCTACAAGTAAATAGAAAAACAACAACAAAACTAATCTGTTTATTGATAAAGTTATTATCCATTATATAAATTCTTTTGTTGATCGAACTATCAAATTCATTAAAAAGAAAACAAATAGAATATTGATAGCCTCATATTGTCTTCCATTTATAATAATGTGCATATAATTTTATAAATATTCGAATTCAAAACAATACTGCAAATCACTATAGAGAGGATGTTGGCTGATAGTGATGGCATGGTACAGACTCTAATTATGTCCAATTTGTATTCCATTTCGCATTGCAACATTTTTTTAAAATGGTAAAAAAAAAAGACCCTTTTGTGGGCTTAAATGGGCAGAAAATGTGACAACTGGAGTAGAAAATTTCAAAACATGTAGGTGAGAAATCATTTTCACCAATTTTGACACCTTGTGTGAGGCTTATTTTTAGTAAATTGATTGAAATATTTGGTCAAAGAAGGTGACAATCGTGTAGATTCATTTTCAAAGTTCAATTATTCTTAGCAAATCGTGATGTAGTTGATTTCTCGTAGTTTTTACATAAGAATCATTTAACATGAATTAAATTAGCACACGTGAATTGAAAAAAAAAAAAAAAAAATTCTTTGAGAGCAACTATAGAATAAAAACTTTTAATCAATGGCTTCTACTTCTATCCCTTAATCTCCGAAATCCATGCTCTATAATTCTAGGGACTCAATTGACGGAAGTTAAGTAAACCTAATTTTTAGACTTATATAATAATAACATAAAAAGAAAGAAAATTAGCATTAAACGATTTTAAAAAATTAAAAGAGACATAAACTAAGTGTTAATTTTGATTTAATTTGATATCTAACCGTCTTTGTCGAGATATAAAGAATGTTAATAAGATCAATGTCAAATCGATTTCTACTTCAGGGTAATTTTAAGTTTGACCCATTAAATCTTACGAGTAACGGAAGTTGGTTTTCCCCTCTTCGACCTCAAATGAATTATAATCATGTAAAAGGTAACTTATATGCACTTTATTTTTTCGCCAAAATTTTTAAGTGAAAAAAAAAAATGAAAAGAAAAGGAGAGAATATATACATATAAATTCATTTACAGGCAAATGCAAGCATCCTTTTTGCGGGGCCTTATCATCAAGTTTGCAATATCTCCCCTACCATGAAAATGACTTGAGATCGTGCCATGCTGGGGTCCCACATTCAGATCTAAATTCACAGAATATAACCCTTGACTAGAAAAAAGGAAAATCTTAGATTTATTAAACTTATTTAATTGACTTCTACCCATCCCATCCCATGTTTTTCTAAAGCTTAAAATTGTATTAATTAAAAGTGATAATGACAAGTATATTAATCTATCAAAACAAAGTTATTTAAGTGCAATCACTGTCTTTATTCCTCACCAATATATTCCACCCACCAAGTTTGAGGTTGATATTTGGTTTCTCAAGTGGCATTTTATACCCATACGTGGTTGCTTCAATGAAGAAGTACATTTGATAATACTTAATGTAGAATTTATCTCGTGTTCACAATGGACATGAAATATAATGTCTACCAATAATGTGGCAACAGATTGATTATGATACTTAATGATATGAAAGATAAACAAATAAATAACAGTAAACGTTTTGTTAAATTTATGTCAATTCTAGACCTATCTTAAAAGCTATTATTTAGATGAACACAGAAGTTTTATGTCATATCCATCGTAAACGTTTCTTGGGGATTTTTATAAATGTAACTAAATTTGAAAATACACCAAAATTTGTCACTTTTTACTAATGGTGCTAAAAAATGTTACTTTTGTGTGAAATTTTGTAATTACGCTTAGTGACACCTTGATTTGAATGCTCATTAGTGCTATGATGTGATGATTTAATTTGTTTACTATAAATATTTGATATATGTATATTATATTGGGTAACATGAATTTTTCAATAAAAAAATATTTTGAAAATTGAGTATAAATCTATTTCTTCTACCATTAACAAACCATAATTTTCTTACAATCTTCTCCATTCCTTCATAAAAAAGAAATTACTATTGGATTCATCTTCCATTTTGAGAGGTTAACATGTTATAAATAGTTTATATTTTTATTTTATAACTTACTACTTTTGAAATGTTAAATACTTATTTGAAATTTTCAAAATTATTATTTATTAATTTGTTTGGTTTTTCAAATATTTGGAATAAAGATACTAATATCATCTATGAAATGTTGTAAAGATTCTATATTTAATGAAGTATGAATTATTTATTTGAGAAAATGTTGTCATGTTGTAGTTGAGAATTAATGATCATCATTAATATTTTAAATAATTTTTGCTAATCAAACCTAATAAATATTTCGAAGGATTGCCTTTTTAATAATTCACTGTGCAAATTATTTGGGAGGAAGATTTTTTCATTTAGTAGTACAATATTGACGAATGGAAATGGAGATGTGACAAAACTACTTCAATCATAGTTTCGACAAGTATCACCCTAGCCGAACTTGTGTTACGACTGAAAGATAAATTTGGTATTCTTGATCTTCACACTCAAATTGAATTGAAATTCAAAATCCTGAACATGAATATACCTCTTATCGAAATACGCGAAGATTAAGATTTAAATTGATACATATTAGTTCATAAAGAAATTGCTCTATGAATTATATTTTGAAAATCGAGCTTCCAATTGTTGACATGGTGAGCGATACAAATTTCCAAAGTCATTCTTTTGTCGAGGTCGAAGTTCACCGAAACGTACAACATGATGAGGTCAATCAAATGCAAAGTGTCTCAAACGATAATGCCCTCGAAACATTAATTTTTGATATTAGGGTTGCACCATTAGATGAAAACTTGGATAACCCGTTACATGGTACAGAAGCTGCTAATATTGTTGATGGCGATGATCAAATGTCATCACATCACATTACAGGAGTTCAGATAGATACAAATGGATTAGAATTGTGAATACATCTGACCTTATTGAAAGGCAAATATTCTCGAGCAAGAAAAAGATGTACTCTAAAATTCGTATAATTGCTTTGCAAGATAAGTTCCAATTTCAGATAAGCATGTCAAGCATCAAAATTCTGACCGTTGTATGCACGGATGATAATTTCAAGTGGATGTTACGTGTTTTGACATGAAGCAATATGCAATCTTCATGATCCATAAATTCAACAATGTGCACACATGTTCCGTAGATTTTCCTCTCGTAGTTGTTGATAATCGATGATCTTGGGTACCTTTTGATCTTAAATGTAACACTTGCCTGAAGAACATATCATTTACCTATTAAGGAACATTCAAGATGAAAGAATATAATTTAAGTAGTTTTCTTAATATTATTTCTTTTACTTAGGATATGTGTACCGGATGTGAAAATAATGTTACATATGTTAGAACAAGAAGAGTAATCGTCCTGAGATATTTTGATATTTAAACTTCTCATAATCAGAATTCGATCAAGTAATTCAATTTTGTCGTGTGCTAATCAAACAAACCAACAAATGTGTCATAGACAAAGAGAAACAAATCCTCTAAAACAAATAAACTTCGTGCCATAAAAGCAATGGCCAAGGATTCTTGAATTAAAGGAAATTTTGATTTTTCGAGTAATTCTTGTTCCACATTTCAACAATTACATAATACGATGGATTCAAGGAGGGTCGCGTACTTTGGATCGCTTGATTGGAAGTCTTTATAGTAAGAACGTCTAGATAGAATATATTAAAAAACATCTTGACAGAAGATTATATTTCATAAATCTGCAGCTACCTTTAGCCCCAATGTTGACAAACATAATTAGATTTCTCTTAGGGGCGTTCAGGACTCCAATCCAACAACCCTTCGATACATATTTAGGGTTGTCGATAGTACTGGGTAAAAAAAAAAGTTCTTAGCTCCATAAAAGATAAGAGTATGGAAGAGGGTCCAAGGATGGAACCGTGGGTCTTTTTCTCGGACAGAATCCATGAGGTGTTGATCAAGGCGATAATGCAGATAATCCCTACTTATTTGATAAGAATGTTCCATTTGCCTGTCAGGAACTTGAAGTAATTATTAAAAAGTTTAGTGGGAAGGGGACGATGCTTTTTGAAAAAATAATTAAGTGCGATATAGTCAAGTGTAAACAAGAATGTAGTGCAGGTTTTGACTTTTGTGACTTGAAACTCTTTAATAAGGCACTAGTAGCTTAACAAGCATGGATATTAAAACAAAATGGAGTGTCTTTGGCTAGGTAAATTCTGAAGGACAAGTACCATCGCGTAGTGGATTTTCTTTCAGCTTCTGAAAGAGGCGAAGGTTCGGTGGTGTGGAAAATCATTTTATGGGATCGAGACCTTCTCAAGCAAGTCCTCCTGTAAAGGGTGGGTGATGGAGGCGAATCAATATTTTCAACGATTCATGGCGGCTGAATCCAACTTTGTCGGTGATCTCATTACTGTTACTAGAACCTGGTATGCTACAAGGGCGCAATGCACAATCTCACTAAGATTGAGGGCAAGTGTATCCAGGTGTAGCAAAGATTAAGTTGACGTTTTAGAAACACACATTACGCGATTACACCGTCGCAAGTAGTAGGGCTACTTTTTAGTTTTTCTATTTGAAGCTAATATGGTCATGAAACATCGATAAATGATGCATTACACCCGATGGCATAAGTCAAAGTGGTATTGTAAATTACACACGTGGTGCTTACACAAGTGCCTAACCACTCAATTCGGCTATGAAAAAATATGTCTAGTAGTTTATGCTGATTGAATGCGAATGAAAATCTATAAATGTTTAGCGGTGAGAAGTTTAACGCTAGACCGCATGGACATTTGTACAACTAAAAGATGAGGTCTTGAACAAATGTTAAATTCTCCAAATTTAGATTGAATGATAGTAAACTCAAAATGGAACTACTTGGTGGAGTTGCAAAGGGAGTTGGCTCACTCGAACTTAAATTTGCCCTTTAAGACAGGTGTATTTTTCTATTAATAATGCTGTCTGTTATCAGTAAAGATTATTATTAGGTGACAATATCCCTTAATTTGTTGTTCATTGCATTATAATGTATCACAATTCCATTGAACAATGAACTATGAGATTTACTACCACCTAGATCGATAATAATCTCTGTTAATAATAAATAACATTATCATTTTACCTCATCATCCCCACCCCGTAGGAATTAGGGATCATCCTAAGGGCAACTTTGGCATCCAAGGGTCACAAACCGATCATAGAACTCTGTTCAATAAATAGAACACATTAGCTATCTGTTCTAATGTTGGCAATAAAGTTGAAGAATGACAATCACTCATTCTTAAAACTAGTGTTCTTAAGACTAACAAGTCGGCTAGAAGGGGATGGCGGGATAGCTCACCGTTCCTGATTCTCTTGTAGCTGAAACTATTTGTTTTTTGGTGAACAAAATGTTAACGATTTATAATTTTTTTTATAGTTGATTTAATTTCATGGAAAATCTGTGAAATAGACAAAGTATCATTAGATAGTAGTATTTAGCAACATCGTATATTATAATTGCAAAAGTTTTATTTGATAGAATAAATCAATTCGAATTTTCATGTTTAACTAATAAAACATATTTTTTTGTATCTATTTACACTACGATATTTTATGTTTTCAATTTTTTGTGAGGTCTTTTACTTTCTTCATCCCAATAGACAAAAAAGTTGAGAATTGTATTTTTTTTTTTCCTATCGAATTGCACTTTTTAATTAGCATATTTGCAAAAGCATAAAGTAAGAAAGTTTTATTACAGGTTGAAAATATTCCATTTGTAGCTCAATAAAATCTCGTAACCGACAGCCACAAAATCTGCACTCTTAAAGTTATTTTCTTTGAACATTTAAATTATGCCAAAAAAAAATTATTTAATCCAACTAATGTGATAGGTATCGATTAATAGGTAATTAATTCTTTAAATTTTTTACAAGAGTTGTAAACTAAAAAATATATCTCATAATTACAATATATTACGTGTTGACACCGTCTTTGGCCAATTTAATCCATCACTGATCATTACAATAATGTTTAGTCCTTACTTGGTTCAACTAAAAAATCAAATTAAATTTAAGTTAAGTTAGAGCCGTAATTAGTTTTAACCATGTATTTTATTGTACTCACAATTTTTCAATCATATATTTCATTATTATTTTTTTATTAAAATCAACTAATATCTTAATTTTTATTTGAATCAAACATGGGCTTAATGATGAATCCACTTATTGATATATGCAAAATCTAGTAATAAATAACTATCGCGGACTAATTTTGAAATATTATAAATAAGTTTAATAGAAACAAAAATATATATTAATATGATTTTTTTTAACTCACATTGATGCAATTCTTGATATAATCCAAATATTATATGCGATGCATTAGATTGCATTGAATTGAATAAGCAAAATTTTATTATATAATGTACACTAAATATTTTGAATAAAAAACAAGAGTAATGTTATTTATTATCATGATGATGAAATATCAATGATATGACAACTCATTATTCTTCACATTCTCTCTATCTCCCCCCTTTCTCTCATAAAATTTGAACAGCTCAATTACATTATTCTACATAAACTATCAAATTATCGATATTCTATCATTATAATGATAAATAACATTATTCAAACTCAAAAACAAATATTCATACTTGAGTAGCTTTGAAATTCTAAAAAACAAATATTCATACATAAGTAGCTTTGAAATTCACCTTTCTATTGTTAGTGTTTTATGAATTTTTGGATAGGAATGGTCGATTTTATCAAAAAAAAATTATAAAATGTCAATTTTTGTAATCTAATTCGACAGTTTATTAAATTCTTGTTTGGTGGGGATTAAATTTTTTTTGATAAAAATTAATGAAATATGTTGTTGAAAAGTTGTGGACTCATGAAATATAGTTAAAATTAATTGTTGACTTCGACTTAAATTAAAATCTGAATTTTAATTTCTATCAAATAGAGACTTAAAAGAATTTTACAACCGATTTTAACATCTCACTTTTTAAAAAAAGAAGTGATTATTTATTAAATTAATTTCTTTACCACTGATTTAACTCGGAACCGTTGTTCTTCACATTTTTAGATTTGTTTATTTTTCATTTTTTCAAAACTCATTTTTTACATATTCATTTTCAACTGTACATATATACAATAAAATATTTTATAAGTAAATTTAATTTTTTTTACTTTTTAACCACATATTCTCCAAAAATTCAACATTCAAAATAATATTTGCTCAGAAGAATGACACCAAACAGGGGGTTAGTTCTTAAAAAATTAATATTCAGTTTTTAAAACATTGCTAGTTATATATGCCAAAATTCAAAGTTGAGAATTCAATAAAAAAATTTAGGCATAATAAAAAAAGCATGAAATGTATGAGGTCTTCGATATGCTAACATAGGAAGCCACGTGTAAAAATTCTACTGCTTCTCCTCCACTTTGGTACAGAATCCAGTACGTACCTGCAGACAACAATTAGACTTTCTCTGTAAGAAATCAAAGCATCAGCCAATCAGATTCCATCACGACCGTCAGTCCCATTTCCGTAATTAAAGCGAACCAATAAGGGCAGTTACATAATCCTCAACCCTATTAGAAGCACAGCATCAATATTGGGACCCACACCCTTGTATGGGTCAATAGAAAACTGCTTGAAATAGCAAAACTTTTAAGTCTCCCTATTAAGTCTTAATTAAATAATAATTC
>CAIGRN010069142.1:0-14604 GCA_903798345.1 Fraxinus anomala
GAGAAAGTTTTCTTTCCTGCCCAAAAAAGGTAATTTCTCCTGCTCAACAGAGAATCTTATTACCATCTACAGAATATTTATACTGTGAATGCATGTTCCGTACGCAGTATTGGCAAATATAATGAACAAAACTTAAGTTCTTTTTCTTCCTCAATACTCCCTGCCAAACTTGCCGTTATATTTATAGGTTTGTGTATACACTTTGGTTTGGACCATATGAAAAAAGAGAGAGCATATGCACAAGAAATATATCCTTACTCTGAGTTTCATTGAACAGGAATATGTCCCTCTGGAAGGCAATCGCTCAAACTTGGTACACACTGCCTGGGCTATGATGGGCCTTATTCATTCAGGCCAGGTTTGCCTTCTTCTACAATATTCTTCCTTGAATTATTAAACTGTATATACTATACACTGCTTCTTCTTTCATTAAAAATTAATCACTTTGTTTTCCATTTCGACAGGCGGATAAAGATCCAACCCCTCTCCACAGAGCAGCAAAGCTTTTGATCAATTCTCAGCTGGAAAATGGTGATTTTCCCCAACAGGTAAACTTGACTAAGCATGCTGTGTACCTATCTTAATTTTGTTTATTCATACAACTGTTATATCACTAATCATCATATTGTTCATTCATTGGCAGGAAATCACAGGAGTTTTTGTGAAGAATTGCATGTTACATTATGCAGCTTACAGAAACATATACCCATTGTGGGCTCTAGCAGAATATCGAAGAAGGGTTCCATTACCATCCAAAACCATTTAAAAACTACAAATTTTCTTATCTTATCCATAAACTTCTAAAAGTATTTTACATAATCCTTGTCTTATTTATTTCATTCGATATACATAATGCATACTGGTGTCGTATTGTTTGTATACTCAGTCATTGTGTACTAAACATGTCATTACTCTGTGTTCTTGGAAAATGCACAGAAACACACATACAAAGAAAGTAGAAATGTGTTTTCCAAAAAAAAAGGGACAAAACTTGATGTCGCTGTGATGCGAATAAAGTCGAAGTCAGTTATAGAAATGACAAATCCATAATTAAGTTAATCTTTGAGCAAGGACCTCAATGTGTCGAATTCACCCCATAAGAGTGATGCATCTTATTCAGTGAACCAGTACGTCCACTGAAAAGCCAAACAAATACGACACCAAGACAATAAACAGAAAGTATATAAACTGCGCCACTCTTAACTGGAAAAATGCACATAAATGCAGAAATGCATTTCATATTTAGACAACAAAAGTCACCGACAAGCATCTCTATGAAGGATATTCCCAACTATGGAAATTCATTTCTTCCTCGACCAATCCCCACTTTTCCCACCACTTTTGCTTTCAAGTCGTACATCTGTAATGAGGATATCTTTTGAAGCAGCCTTGCACATATCATATACTGTTAGACCAGCAATTGTCACCGCTGTCAAGGCTTCCATCTCCACCCCAGTTTTTCCCGTTGAAGCAGCTTCACTTTCTATTTCAACGCAAAGATCCCGAGGATTCAGTGTCAAATTCAAAGCAACGTGTGACAAACTGATATTATGGCATAGTGGAATAAGATTGCTCGTTTGTTTCGCACCACAAATTCCAGCAATTTTCGCTACACCGAGAACATCTCCTTTTTCCATCTGGTTGGCTGAAACCAAATCAAACACCTTCCGACCTAGAATAACTTTGCAACTCGCAACAGCCTCTCTGTTCGTTATCTCTTTGGGATAGATATCTACCATTTGGGCTTCACCTTTACTGCCAATATGAGTCAAGCCAGACGACGATATACTTTGTGTCACATAAGTCGGTGCAGACTCTAAGTCTTGAGCCATACTTTGGTTGTCTATAGAACCAGCAAGACTAGATGTTGGAGGTTCACCGAACACAGATTCCATTTCCTACATCCAATTACAATGTTATCGAATAACTCAAAATAAATGTAGTTCTCTCAATTTATAGTGTCCCCTCAAATAGAATTACACCTTCCTTCTTACTTTGATGTACTTTCTCAATCCATTGTCTTGTTCAAAGAACGTCGTGCGAATAATGTCCACTTGTTAAGTTTTAGATAACAAATAGTAGTACCATTTATTTTTCAGTAATCAAAATTTTCCAAAAATTGTCAAATTCTACTCTGTTTACATTCCTATCTAGAGTTTTCTTTAAAACTAAATTCTAAACAAAAATTTGTTTAGTAACGGACAGAAACTGAATGAGCTTTTGTTGAAATAATATAAAATTGATACACTTTAGTAAGTGTTTATGTGAATATTAGATGAATGAAAGAAAAAGCAAACAAAGGGCTCACAAGAACACATGAAAAGATACCTTGTTAAGCTCTTGAATAGCTTTCGAAAAATCATAACCGCTGTTGTTGCCGAAGAACCTAATCCTTTGTATAGGCTTAAGTGTAGACGAAACTCGACGAAGAAACATCATTTCCAGAGCCTGCATTGCAGTCAACGTAAGTGTTAGGGGAACGGGGAAGATCAAAAATAAGTTAATACTCCCAATTTTCTCATTCACACATATCCACAAACACTTGAAAAACTGGCAAATAGCCAAGTTATACAGTAGCATCATTCTGAACAAAAATCAAAAATTGACATCGAATTTCATTCATATGATAATTCCAATTGACCTTGAAAATGAAATCGTTGCAGTGTTTAGCAATTCCTGAGCAAATTGATTCACCCACTAGAGACTCGTAATCTGCAAATTGTAACTTGTAAACTCTTATAACCCTAAGAATCAAGTGTTTTTAGGTTTAAATCTCAACTAAAATGGTGATTAGTTAACATTTCCCATGAATTTTCATGTTTAACGGAACGGATTCGCAGTTTTGAGTTTTGAAAACTCGTTAACTTCAGTAAAATTCGATTTTTACACGGGAAAATTACGAATTTATAAGATACAGGGACACAAGACCATGTTTGGCTAAGTTTTTCCTTATCAGTAAATAAGTAAATTTTAAAAGAAATTATTTCTTATTTACTGAAATGGAAATTAGGATTGGACTACCCAATCTTTTGAGAGCATGGTCTTGGAGTGGGAATGGCAAAATTCCCAGTTTCTATCTCGACAATAAATACGGTGAGAACGTAAAATATAGTTATAACCACAAATTCCTTGTATTCTTTGTATTTTTTTTTTATATATTTTTTATATTTTTCTATTTACATCGCATAATCCTCATTCCATCTCGACTCCCTAAAAATCCTCGAAGGGACAAGGATGATAATGGTCGATTTAGATATTAAAAAAACATGTTTTGCTAGAGCATGAGCATTTTCATTCACTTTTCAATGACTAAGCGATCCCCGCCAAATAACATGGATAATCTGGCCTTTATACGAGCAAGCCAATTAGGTTCAAAATACCCCTCGACCGAACATTTTATTTCACACATATAAATATCTCGATAGCTTCTAAAATAATATATAAATTCTCACTTTTTGGAGTATGTTTACCATACAATTCACGTTGCCGCGTGATCCTATGTTATTTCTTTTGTCGGTTGCCAGCCACTGACCAGCGAGGATCATGCAACAGAAATGATAGGCTCTCATTCATATCATATTTGGCCACACAAATACCATGTTGCATCACAAATTGCAAAAATTGGCATGATAATATCGAGTTATCCTTATTTACGTACGAAAGAATCTTATTTAGGAGGTGAACGAGGAACCTCATATTCCACACGTTTTCAAAGAGTTCACACACCTGTTCCCCACGTGCCAGTCGTTTTCATCTAAAAAGAAAAGGTCGTACTAGAATAGAAAGCACGGGGACACCTTCCTAGAAAATGCTAATGCATGCCTTTTTTTTTTTTTTTTAACTGTTACCTTGCCCTTTGGTTCGGTAGAGGGGGGTGGGGTGGAGTGCGGGTTTGGTACAAATTATTGAACAGTATGATAAATAAGGTCACGAGTTTTTTTTTTTTTTAAAGATTGTACGATTGCTATTCGTTTTTACAGCACCAATTGTTACTGTTATTTTCAACCCAATTTATCAAATACCCTTGTGTCATTCTTTACCACAGAGTTCGACAATAAAATCATTGTTACATCAATGTTAAATCTAACTTATCAAATATAATAAAAACCTCACCATAATTGGGTTAATAAAATCTAGTTTCCCTATCCATATTCTAGCTTATTTTGCTATGATCAAATCATTCGTGCGAATATGAACTTCTTTAGGTCTATACAAGACATACTCCAACTATATATCTATTCATTACCTTATTAGATAATGTCACTTGTACACCATTTTTTCTACGTCACACTTGACATTAACATTGTTAGCAAAAAGTGATTGGTTGAAAAAACATTTTTTTAAGCCCCTACTTAACGTCCATTAGATCAAAACTATTTTTTTCCTCAAATTTATTTTCAACCACACGTCCACACAACAAAATACTTTTTACATAAACTTCAAATTTTTACTTTAAAAAATCATTGTTCCAAAACTCATTTTCCCAAAAAAAAAAAAAAAAAAAAATCTTTAAAATGGACGTCAATCAAGGGCTTAGAGTTAGAGACAGAATCCTTCGTTGGCATTCCACTACGTTCTTTGATAGATACACTGAGAGACCATTGTCCAGAATGAACAAAAATATCCAAAAGACAAACTGTCACCTAAAGATCACTAAGGAACGCAAAGAAAGAAAGTAACTTCTTAACAAACAAGCTAAAACATAATAATTTAATATTATCATCCAAAATTACTCTTCACGACAAAATGTGTCATATAAACAGTAATAGAATTGCTATCCTACTCGGTAGACAGAGTTATTTTTCTACTCCTAATATTAATTCCTGTATTTCAAAAAAACTTCAGACAATTTCCACATAATGATGCACTACCCATTTAGCCTTTGTTAAAGACAATACTATGCTCGTAAGGGATTAGACTCACGGGAAAATGCTTCAATCAATTTTTCCTTAGTTATTCGCTCTAATCCATGCGACTTGACAACAATTGTGTGAAAAACATGGTCACTGCCTGTGGCGATCTTTGACTCAACAACGGTTGCCTCTGCATCCTTGATTGCTTTATAGACCCTTGATACCGGATGGGCGTCCAATGGACAGCCCACCCTTACAATGACTTCATCATGGACGGACTGAATGTCAATGCTAGGAGGTTGATCCTGCCTTTCAGAATTTGGTTTTGCTTCCGAATTCTTTGCCTCTTGTGAAATATTTCCTAATTTTTCCTTCTCCAACTCTATATCCTTCAACTTCTTCTGCAGTTCGGTTATGTAAGCAATGGCATCTCCCAAAAGGGATGCTTTATCCATCTTGGAAATATTTGGTACAACTGCTCGCAATGCGTAAAACCGTTGGTTGAGTTTCTCTCGCCGTTGCCTCTCTGCCTCGACATGATTAAGAGCCTCTTCTCTTCCATTGGCAGGCTTCCTACCACGCTTTCGAGGCCTCTTCTCATCAGAGAGATCTTCATTGCAAGAAACCTCAGCATCTAAACGATGACAATCGACATTAAGAGGTCGGGAAGTTATAGGTCTCGAAGTTGCTCCTGTAAAATCAATCTGCATTTGCCCTGGCTTTTGATGCTGAAAACTGCTAAGTTGAAACTCTTCCTTTGCCCTGCTAATAAGCTCGTGCTGGTTTTTTGATGCAGTCTGAGCACTGTAAATTTCTACCGGATTCCCTGGCTTTACATTACCCAATTGTGTCCAAGTTAAACCATGAAAGCCGCTCCTAGCACGTGCGAATGGCAGCCTGTTCCCGCTTGCGTATTCGTCACATGGCCTATCATCCAATTTTCTACTAGCAAGCTTTTCCCTGAACTGCACAGAACCGGAATTCATATCCTGACCAAAAATCTTAGGCACTACTCCTGGGCGACTACCAATTACCACATTAGAATTTGGGCCATCTCCATCTTTTCTATCAATTCCCACCGGCAGAGCCTCAGCTTGATTTGTCCTGATAAGTGACGAAGGTGAAGAAAAGGAAGATCTTATCATCTGCACAAGTTCCAAGCTTTCTGGAACCGGTCTCATAGATCCTAATTCCACCACTCCAATGTCAGTCGGAACCAAAACAATTGTTCGCATACCAGCAGATTTTGCAAGGAATGACCTTACGCAGTAATCAAACGAGGACTTCAATGCATCCGATAACCAAACATGTTTTCCAGATCCAAAACACTTCCCCGGGCCACCTTCTCCCCGAGGGAAAGAAAAGTACATGGACGCAAGGAAGAAGATTTCAGTATCCGTAACCTTATCCAGTCCAAAAGCATAATTATCTTCCTCAGTTCCCCCAAACAGAGTATGTAACTTCTGAAGAACTCTCTTCCTCATACTTTGCTGAGTCTCATCCTCGAGTCTAAAATTCAAAATCCGAGTTCCTTCAGACTGTTCACCTTCACGAGGCTCTCGACAACACCCGTCCCCCCATCCTAGGACCAAGTCACCGGACTTGGATTGCGAAAGTTGCCAGAAAATTGCATAATTCCAACTAAAACTGGTTGCATTAGGATGCTCCACGAGATCTGAAAGCTTATTCTGTAAATTCTCATCATTTCCCATTGCCATTAATGAACATTCGGCCAAAACCGACCTTGACATCAAGTAATCAAAAGCCTTAGTTCCAAAAACCGCAGCCACCATAGCCTTATCCTCATCATTCCACAAAATTCCCCCCATCTCACTCCAAACACAAGCCAAACAGACAGGCAACCTTAAATACACAGTTACACGACAACAAGACAACGGAACCCAATATTTTATTACAAGTTTGAATCACAAATCAATCCAACAAAAACACATGTTCCATCTTTAAAAAAATGATCTTTTTCGCAAATACCCAATTGGTAGTACCTCTAGTTTCAGATCCCGAAAGCCATAAATCTACAAAAACAGGCATTAAAAAAATCATAAAAAAATATGTACCTATTTATAAAAATTTCAAATGAATTGAAACAAATGATAAAGAACACAAATTGAACAAAAAAAAAAAAAAATTTTTAAATCTGTTTTTGGATTTTGTTTCATGGTGAGAGTGAGGCTGAGGGGGAGGGGGGGGGATGGGAGTGGGAATGGGAGAGAGGGAGAGGGAGAGGGAGAGGGAGAGGGAGCGGGACCAGATTCAGAGAAGATGTTGGGACGTTTGGAGGTTTTTCCTTTGTTTGCTCTAAATTTTGTTTCCCCTAAATCCCAAATGCTGTTTTTTGCATGAGGTGTAGTTAATGGTTTAATGGAGGTCAAAAAGTAACCATGGTTAGGTTAAAGGTTTCAGATGCAATTCACGAGAAAGTTCATCTTTATCTTTAGTCAATTTTAAGGTTTCTCCATTCAGAAATTGTTGTGGTCTGAAAAATGTGATATAATTGGTGAACTGAAAAATTCTATTTGAAAAATAATTTTATTCACCTAATATAACAAGAATAAAGTTACAAGAAATTTAAACTGAAGTCACCAAACTTCAATTTAATTATCAAGTTAATTTTTGTTTCATCATTTCATCTATAACATTATCAAAATTTACAATACAGAAATGACAAAATCCCCAGTCCCATCTCGAATGAAAACGGGATGGGGATGAAAAAGATGTTCCCCATTCCGAAATCCCGAAACCACTCTGAATCTTTTCATCTTATTAAATTTTGAATTTTTTATATTTTTCTATTTAATTTAAGTTTATAAAATTAATAAGTAATATTAAAAATATACATAATTAATTAAACGATACGAAAAATAGGAATTTTTAACTTTCCATCCCGCCTCCCCGAAAATCCGACAGTTTACATCCCTGGCCCCATTAAGTCCCCATTCACATCCTGTGATGATATTAACTCAGGCAATAGAATTCATTGTAAATAACATGTACGTTGGATCCATTTTGTCAGGTGTAACAATTTCCACCAGCCAAGTCACAAAAATAGAACATTAACTAAAGAGGAAAAAAAAATCGAACGCCAATAATTTTGAAAAAATAACGTTATATAGCACCAGTGAGGTTGGCACTCATCCATTTGACATTACGTGATAAGTTCCATTATATGTAAAATTATGTAAATCATTTAATTGAACATATTATTTAATGTCATTAGTACTGTCACATTGAGAAATTTAATTTTAATATCTACCAAACACATAATGTTTAACGTTAAATAGCACTACTCAATTTTTAAAACATCTTGAGAAATTTCAATTGACACGTGACGGGAAAGTTTAAGGATTAGTCAAAGTCAACGATGTTATGATGTATGTCACAAAATGGGGTAACCATTATTGTGAATTTAATATAAACACTTTTTAACATTTAAATGTTTATTAATAAATGATTAATAAATTTTAAACTAACGTAATTTTTTTACATTCTTCTTATTATATTCTATCTATCAATATTAAACCTATGGTTCTCCATTTATTATTTATTTTAAAATTGTCCCTTATACGATTGGGACTAGAAAGTAACCTACTTGATTTTTGTTAAATTCTTTGCTCTAATTATCTTAAGTTTAGTGATGTGTCGGTAAAATAATAATTAGTCGAACGAAACAATCAAAGTTTCGCAAACATCGATAGTAACTGTAATGATAGTAAAGTAACAAAATTCTTTGTAAATAATTTACTATATTAATTCATTTTTCTTCTTGTTTTTTTTATAAATATGAGGACATTAAAGCAAAATATAGAATCCGAGGATTCAAAGGTTTTGTTTTAGTCTGAGGTATAAGTGGTTGATAGAAATTAAGTACGGACATTAATGGGTCCTTAATGCATTGAGTATATCATAAGACACATGATTCCAAAACCCCAACCTTGATTAATCTTGTGGGTCCCGAATATAATTTTTGAAAATATTCTTCACGTGGCTTTTGGGGACCAAAGTGGGTCCCAACTCTAGGGCAAATCGTCACATGATAGTGTACAATTATTGATGGAAAAATAAAATAGTAGTAGAGAAATCAATTTTTTTTAACTTTTATTGCACTTTGGTCATCAACTTTGAAAAAAAGAGCATCTCGGTATTCAACATTTTAATTTTGAAGTACAGTTAGTCCTGATTGTTGTTTCTTGAAAAAAATAAACTATGATCTTTTGTTGAAAGACAATTCTAACCTTATTATTTTCATTAAAACATATAAGCATGAAAATTAGAAAGAGGAAGTCATATTATCAAATAGCTTTGGATCTAACATCACCAGTAGTAGCAAATGAGCTCATCGACTCGGACAGTCCTGACTCGACTCGAAAAAATTCGAGTCGAGCTTGGAGCTTGTTTGTACGAGTCGGCTCGAGCCTAAGCTAGTCAGCGAGCCGCATGAGTACACATATGGGGCAACTCATGCGACTCGTGTGGCCCACCTTGCATAATTATTTTTTAAAATTTATAAATTAATGACCACTTAATTTGTAAAACTCAACAAATTGCATAAATTAATTTTGTAGTTTTTAAATTAATTTTTGTATTTTGTGAATTGAAGATCAATTTTTTCATAAATTTGAGTAAAATTTATTTTTAAAAAATGAAAAGCCAGTGAGCCGGCTCGCTCGACAAAGGTTCTAGCCAAAGTTCGGCCCAAGCCCCATTTTTTGGGGACGCACCAAGCCAGGTTTCACGGGGTGCCTTTCTTCTTAGCACAGAAAGGGACACCGTGCGGCAATAGTCTGCTCCGCTAGACTACCTTCCGGTTTTTTTCGGGACGAAAGAGATTTTGATTACAAATATTAGAAAACTTGAAACACAATTGAAATGAAATTGATCATTGATTACTGAAAGCAAGAAATTACAATTGACGAAAGCAAGAAATTACAAATGGCTAGTGCAGGGGGCAAACACTATAAAGTTTGAAAGTTTGTTTGAAAGACTAATACCCCCTATAATAGAATAGGAAAAATAACCTAAGTATCGTGAGTAGAAGTCTTCTTACCAAAGAATCATACTAAAATTTTCCTATTTTCTAACTATTTTGAAATAACCTATGACATGGAATGAAAATTACAACTCAAAATAGATTAATATTTACAATGTGTGGTCGAAATTGGGGCAAATTGCGGCTGCGATAGGGCCACGGGGTTTAAGTGAAGCTGCAGTCCGTGACACCAGGGCTTGACTGGAGTTTTTTTTTTTTAAAAAAACAGTTAATATCAAGTCCTGAACTAACTCATTGTCACCATTAAACACCACTCACCAAAAGCTATTGATCAAATTATCGTACTAACATAGTACTATTACACTAGTCAACACTTAGTTATCAATACCAATTCATTGTACAAATACCTTTTTTCCAATAATTCGTCAAATGGAATACATAATTAAAACAAAACCTACCAATAAAATAGTACTAAGCAGGTAATTATTTAATTCATTTTCATCCTCTTGTGACTTTCACCTCTCAATTTCATAATGAACTTAACGAAATAACAATTACATCCCCTCATCAGTTCTTGCCTAACTAGAGGTTCTCTTCTCTATTGGGTGTCATCTTGTCACTCGGGTGAAGCCTAACTAATTAAATCTCCAGTGAGGAGACTAACGAATTTAGGGAATGGTTGGCCTCATTTTTTTCCTTGCAAATTTTTTTTTATAATATAAAACAAATATTTGAACTTTTTTTATTTTTTTACATATCAACCCAGTTAAAAGATTTTTTAGTCCAATCCTAAATTTGCCTTTGATTACATACACTTGACAGTTAGATGTACAAATTAACTAACTTTTATCGATCCATCATCTTTAAGCCTATATGGGCTAGCACATTCAAATAAAAGTACAATAAAGATGTCAAAAAATATATATCAAAGTAAATTCAATTTTAAAATGTTGGACCATTATTATGTAGGGTTATGTTGTACTATGAAAATGATATGTAAGGCACGAAGACAAATCTATACTGCCCGTAACATTTCAACATCTCACTCTTTATGAAGGTGGCTCTTCCCTCTATAGTCGAGGCACTTAGCCCTTGTTTGAGTTTCATTTTTTTCATCAAAATACATTCTTTTATAATGATTTAACCACACATTTTTCAATAAAATAATATCACACGTAAACTCAAAATTTTTCCTTATTTTTTAACCACATATTTTTTTTTTATCATAAATACTATTATAAAATGCATTTTTTGAAAAAAAAAAAAAGGCTCAAACAACCCCTTATTTTCCTAGCCGACGATTTTTGTACTTTTTTATGGTAAATTATAAAAAGAAAAGAAAATTTTTAATTTGGATTTTATTCTTTCACCCCAAGAATATTGCTATTTAAGATTTTAATAGTTAAGATTTTTTTGTTCCTATTATACTCCCATAAATACCAAATATTGCACGCTTATGTTTGACGGGAATCACATAATTCTAGTCTTTAAAGAAAATAACTCCTAGAGTTCCTAACATCCCAATTACGGTGATACTTTAATTAAATATTTGTACAAAAATAATTTAAAAATTTTCATTGGAAAGTATTTTTGTTATAAAAACTTATAGTACAAATATTTTTAATTTACATCACATTCAATAGAACATCTAAATATTGCTCAATTTTACCTAAATGAATCGTATGATCTTAATAATTTAACTTTTTGTTCAAGACTAGAGTATTAAAAATGTTTGTTTTTAATACTCAGTTTTGGTCCCAAACTTATTTAACTCTGTGGTCAAGAGTATTAAAAACAAACATTTGGGTTCGATTTGAATTTTTCCATTAAAAGGGGGATTGAAGAAAAAGGATTCCTATTGAAATACAAGAAGATTAATAGAGTGACTTGTGAATGCCATGTGAACCAATGTGTTTCTGCGGTTTGAGGAGACACGCGCATGTCCATTATTTTTTTAATTTACTTTTTGTGGATATGGCGTGTTTCACGCGTGACCGAGCATTATGGTTAGTGGCAAATTCAGGATTGCAATTCGACTAGGACGAACGTTGATCATTGATCGTCAACGATCAATGTCGTATTATTGTTCTAGCAAATAATTAATAATTAAATAATATTAAAAATTCTTCAACTATATGCAAATTCACTAAAATGTAAAAATCATAGTCCATCCGAGAATTTGAGACTGGAGACACCGGTGTCGGCGGCGACTCGTCGACAGCAGCAGCAAGTCTGACTTCTGAGTTCGCACTTCGCAAATCGCAGGGCAGCAGTAGAACTAGAGAAAGTGTTTGCCATTTGCAATTGCATGATTTGGTGTGGGTAATCAGTAACGGATTTTCAAAGTTATACATTTACATTTTATCCATGGATTGGGCCTCAACATTTTTCAAAAACAAGAGGCTCATCAGCCCAAACAAAAGGGTCAAAACTAAGAAAAATAACACAATTCAATCATCTTCCTCCTTGGCTTCTTGCTTCCACGATTTTCCGCCTCGGCAATTGCAATACTAGCGTCCGCCAGTTACTGAAAATTCCACCAGGTGCTAGCTCCGTCACTGAATATGGAGGGTGGGTTGGGGCAATAATTTAGAAAAAAATATTTATCTATCAAAAATTTAATAAAAGGGAACCTAGAGTCAAAAAATAGTTATATTGGAGGATTAGTAAGACAACGAAAAGTAGATATTTATACATTTGCAATCACTTGTATTTTTGGCGTCTAATCATGGAAGAAGATCGAGGTCTTCTATAGACCTTGTATGTCGTTCTCCTGATTGTAAAACATGAGTCATGTATATGACTGTTAATCTCACCATTTTTGAGGTTATTATGTCTAGAATAATGTTATTTATTATCATGATGATAAATTATCGGTAATGTAACAGTTTATGTGGAATAATGAGATTAGACAGTTCAATTTATATGAAGGAGAGAAAAATGTGAAATATAATGAATTGCCATATCACCGATGATTTATCATCATGATAATAAATATCATTACTCTTATATCTATGTCGTGTCGGTGTCTACCGTATTATTATGACATTATTCACGCTAGCTCAACTTCTTTAATTTGATCTCGAATGCTTTTTTGCATTGTCTATCGTGAGAATTAACTCTTCTCACTCGACCTTATGTGACAAGATTGCAAATATTTCTATATCAGTCAAGATTTAGAGGTTGTTTGGTAGGAATTAAAATTAGATTTTTAGTAGATTGCGATAAAAGTTTTTGAAATGTATGGTTGAAAAATTATGGAACCATAAAATATGTGGTTAATATTGATTGTTTGACTTTGACATAAATTAAAATTCGATTTTAATCAGAAACAAACAGGGCCTTATTGTAAACACTACATGATTTGTATTCTACAACTTTTGTATTGTCTAAACTAGAAGGAAGCTATAAATATACGAGGAAAATAGACTTAGTCACGCTTTTATTTTCAAAATTTTATAGATCTTGTGTTTTGAAAATAATTTTAAAAATCGAGTGCTACTTAAATTAACCTTACAATAATTCTCCCCTCTCCACTCTCTAGCTAGTGTCTATACTTTCTCTACCAATTTCAGCTCTTCCTTCTCTGTTATCTCTCTTTACGGTTGTGTTACATGTATATAATGGTTTACATACATATAATATGGTAAAAAATGAGTGGATCAGAATTTTTTCAACCAAATAATAAAAAAAAAGAAACGTATCCACTCTCTTTTTGACACCTCATATGTATATAAACCATTATATATGAGATAATAAATGTTCATCATAATATCCTCCCTTTATCCTTCCCCACCACCAATTGATGCACCACAATCCTTAAGAGATCTAAAGTTCTAAACCATCACCATCAAACCTTTGCACTTCTAGTCTTGATTTGCAAAAGTTAATTCCCTCCTCATATTTACCACCTTTGTCACCATGACCTGGACCTCCTTCGTTCCAAACCTCTAACCAAGGTATTGACTCATTGGAGAAGAGTTGCAGAAGTCTCGCCCATAGAAGATAAGATTCGCTGGAGCCTAGGTCCTCCAAATAAAGGGTCTCGAGAGTTGCAAAATAGCTTGAAGTCACTAGAATAATTGTGAAGTTTGAAGAACCTTGTCAACATGAGACCACAAGGTCGTGCAAGTCTCAAGTAAATAAGTTTGTACTTCATCAAAAAGCTTTAGGGTTTGTATGTGGATCAAGGTGTGTTTTGAATGGTGATATGGGTAGAAAAATTGGTTGTGCCGTGATGGTCGGATTTTTCTGGATTTATGGTGGTTTTTGGGACTAGATATGGTAAAAACAATGTCGTAATGTTGATGGTGGAGAGATGATTGTGATGGTGACGGGTTCAATTACAAATGTGTGATTTTCAATTATATGACTATTGTTATGTCAACAACTATAATTTTCAAAATTGGTGATTTTTGGTTTTGCTTGTTGGTTTGTAGTGATTTTTCTATAGAAGGTGGTGGCGGCATGTAAATACGGTGATTTTGGAAGATGATTGTTGTGGCTACGATGGTGGTGGTATGTGGGTCAATAAATTACAATTTTTCAAAAATAACACATACTATAATAGCAATAACAAACAATGTAATTTATAATTTTATACACATTGAAAAATTGATAATATACATAAAATTAAGTGATTGTCAAAAAATCACATACACTATAAAAATATGAGAGAGAGAGAGAGAGAGAGAGAGAGAGAGAGAGAGAGAGAGAGAGAGAGAGAGAGAGAGAGAGAGAGAGAGA